>JAQZBX010036442.1:13187-24280 GCA_029593785.1 Cabassous unicinctus
TGTGCTCATCTTCCTTTTAGGAGGCACCGGGAACTGAACCCGGGACCTCCCACGTGGGAGAGGGAAGTGAATCATTTGAGCCACCTTCGCTCCCTGCTTTGTTGAGTCTCTCGTTATGTTTTCCTCCTTGTGACTCTTGTTGTGTCATCTTGTTGCATCAGCTTGCCGCGCCAGCATGTCGCGTCAGCTTGGTGTCTTGCTCGTCTTCTTTAGGAGGCACTGGGAACTGAACCTGGGATCTCCCATGTAGTAGGCAGGAGCTCAATCACTTGAGCCACATCCGCTTTCCTCCTTTATTTTTATGTCAAAGGGAGTTAAAGGATCTTGCTGTCCTGCTTTTCAGAGATTTATTCCATCTTAGGATGGGAAAAACCATCCTGAGGAAGCTTGGGTGCCTGTCATTCCCCTCTACCTTTTCAAGATGTCTCAATCTTCACTCACATGTGGCAAGTTAGGCAGGCTATAGGAGCATTAATCATTCATGCAAACACTGAGCACTTCCTATGTGAGTCAACAGTGCTAATGGCTGTGGTAGATAAAAAGGTGATTGAAAAGTAGGCTCTGCCCTTGATAGTTTATAACTAATAAAGGTAAGAGACACAGTCAATCTTTACGGGGCCTCACTCAGACTGCATGTTATTTATACACTGTCAAATATTTTCTGAGAAGCACAGAAAACAATAAACAAATTTATTGAAATATGTAGCCAAAACCTAAATAAGGCAAAAGAAAAAAGAAGAGCAAATTGAAAACCATTATCTGCAGTATTAGTAATCACTCCCAAAGAAAACGGAATTGGATTGAGTTGAATTAATTTTGATTCCCTGAATGACCATAGAAATTCCACCATGATGAGAAATTTCACCACTGCTCCTTTAAGAATATTAGAGTGGTCATTTCTAGCTTAGTGGGAGAGAGAAAAAAGCCTCAGACTTCCTTTTGTGGGTTTTACTTCCTTTTCAGACCATTGTCCACTAACTGCATGAATATACTGCTATTAAAATATGGCTGAAGATTAACTACCTTCCTGGGCATGGATGATACCTGATAAAAATAATGTACATTTCTATCTACAGGAAAACCAAAGAGCCAAATGTAGTACTATAATGACCTAAATACAACATAAATAAGAATCATTAAATACCGAAAAAAAGTTGAGCTTGTAACACTGCTCTCATGCAGGTGCTAAACCAGTGGTTCTCAATCAGGGCTGATTTTGTGCCCCTAGATGTCCATCATGACAAAGAATTATCCGGTCCAAACCGTCAATAGTGCCAAGACTGAGAAACCCTACACATAACAAAATCTTGCCAAATCACCATTGAGTCATGTTTTCCCCCAAAATTGAAACAAGAGACATGCTTCCTCGTAATTTAAAATAAGCCATGCCCTGAACATGGATGAGTATAATGGATACAATTACCCTAAATTCAAGTTTTATAGAAAAGTTAATGTAAAAGCTTAGAGATAAAAACTTACTAAGTGGGGAATAGTGAACAGCCAGGGAGATGGACTTAACCTGTTTAAGAGTGATTTCATCAATGTAATTAGATCTTACGTATTAAAGAACATAAAATTCTCTCCACTTCTTCTATTTTTTTTTGTTCTGTATAGAACTTCTTGGTCACCTAAAAATATTCCCATCTACTTTTGAATTATAGTAACAAAATTCATCTATTTCTTAGGAAATGAATTTATGGAAATCCCATGTACCTTCATTCAGTTAAAGCAAGCAAGACTTGCTGAGCACCTACTGTGTGTCAAGCACTGATCCTGGCACTTGGGAAAATATCCAGGAATAAAATAGACCTAAATCCCTACTCTCAAGGAGCTTTTCTTCCAGTCGGATGAGAAGACAATAAATATGTAAATTTATGGTGTTTTAGAAAGTGAAAAATGCTAAGAAAAAAATAAAAGTAGAGCCTGGTTAGGGAGACTGCGAGTGCTGGGGGGAGGTAGGGTTGAGGAATGTGGTAAAATGACAGCACAGCCACAACACCTGTGAGGAGAGAACACTTCAGCCACACTTTAGGGAGCTATGGCTCTTAGCTAACCAGTTAGCTGAGGCAAGAGTGTGCCAAGCAGAGAGAACAGCTAAGACCAACGCCCCACGGAAGGAGCGTGTGTGACATGTCCAGCAACAGCAAGGAGTGAATGTTGTGGAAGAAGGGGGAGTAGTAGAGAGGAGGCCAGAAAACTAATGAGGCACAGTCATGCAAGACTTCACAAGGACTTTGGCTTTTACTCCCAGATGACTGGCTGCAATGTTTTGTGCAGAGGTGACAGGATCTTATTTACTTTGCCCAGTTACGTTGGCTGCTCTATCTGCTCTACTGAGGACAGACAGGAGGAAGGCAAGGGTAGAAGCAGGGAGGCCTAACAGACTCCAGGTGAGAGCTTATGGTGTTTGGAACAGGGTGGAAGGACTGGGAGCAAGGACAAGGCATACAATTTTTGGATATATTATGAAGGGAGAGCCATCAATTAATATTTTCTAAAAAAAAAACAACACAAAACTGTTTATTTTATTGTTGTCCATAAACATCAGGTGACAGAATTTAAGGTAGTTAAAATAGAATAACTGAGCACTTACAGAGTGAGCATTTCTTTGTATGACTGAGATTGTATCTAGTAGCACCATAACTTAAAGCACATTTATTTTATATTATTTTCTTAGAGCACAGAGACTCACCTCCTAGTCTGTACTACAACTGCTTTCAGTAGAAGTATCTATTTATTTACATTTTTATCCGAGGGTTGGGGAAGAGGAGGAAATAGAAGTCACCTTCTGTACCACACTTGGAAGTAGGATAAAAATCTAAATTTCTCAATATTCTGTCCAATGTTCTTTTTCCCTGAGTAGCTTTTAATGAATAAGAATATTCTAGGGAATGTTCTGTGTTCTTTGCCACAATATTTCTATATTTATTACAGCACACCATTCTTTCTAACATTCACGTACCTTATTGATTTGATGATGCAGGCTTTGCAGAACCTATGGCCACACGGTGTTTGCACTGCTTCCCGTAATGCCATCAAGCAGATGGGGCATTCATACTTGCTTTCCAGGGGCGGGTCAAACTCTACATCATATCCCTGGATCTCTTCCATAAAGGAGCCAGTGAGGTTCCCTGTACTGGCAGTTCCACTGACACTGTCATCTTTGGCTGCGGCGCTACAGGAGCTGGCCATGGCAGCACAACAGTCACTTTCTGGCTGGCTGGATCCACAGCTGTTTTCACAGTTTAACAGACTCATAGTAACTTAATTAGCAATTGCCCTATAGAAATAACAAGGAAAAAAAAACACTTTAACATACATACATATATGTGTGTGTATATATATCTTATCTATACAATTCCCCTTTTATTAATGGCTATATGTATTGTTGTGTTGATATTATCTACAAAAAACTGTTAGTCATTTGAGCTCTACTTCATGAATATTACTTTATAATAAGTTATCTGATTCCCTCTTTCAATAAATATATACCAAGGAACAGATGTAGCTCAAATGGTTGAGAGACTGCTTCACACATGGGAGATCCCGGGTTCGGTCCCTGGTGCCTTATAAAAACAAAAACAAACAACAAACAAACAAACAAACAAAATAACTCAGGGGAGCTGATGCGGCTCAGTGGTTGAGCGCCAGCTTCCTGCATACGATGTACTGGGTTCAATCCCTGACACGTATCTCAAAAAACAAACAAGCAAATAAATACATATTATCCTCTGTGCAAAGCAGCTGGAACAAAAAAAGGAGCCTGGGTCTCTGAAGGAGTTTATGATCTTAGTAGAAAGATAGAGTATACAGTTAAAAAACAAACAAACAAAAAACAACCTCAATTTAATACTCATCTAACTCATAATTTTCTGTTTACATGTTTGTATCCTGTGATTAGAGTCAGGAATTTAATTTTCATTTTTATACCCTCAGTACCTACCACAAGATCTTTCACATAATAGGTGTTCATTAAGCACCTGCTGAAGAACTTACATTGCTGAAGTTCCTTCAAGTGTCCTGAGCTGAAAAAAGAGTATGACAAGTAGGGCAGTGCTAGAAAGACCAGTGGACAAGGAATCATGTGATCATTTCTACTATTAGATGTGCTATTTGGGGCAAGTTACTTAACATCTGGATCTCAGTTTCTTCATCTAGATCTAAAATTCCTATGTATACTTCCAAATGTTCAGTGTGGAGATTTTAACTATATGGAAAGAATGGAATTGAAATAGTATATTTTTATGTCCTTCTGCCTTTCAGTCAGGTCAAGTGACTATGTTTCATTATTAATGACTGGAAAAACAAGTGAGGTTTTGCTTGCCTATGGAAAACTATTGCTTTCATGAGTAGTTGGGATGCCTTCCACTCTTAAACCATTATGGTATTTATAAATGAAAAGTTACCGTCTAAACGCAATTCATAGCCCACATACCCAGGTCTCTATTTTAGAGAATACCATTGAGGAACATTGATAATATGTGCCAGATATAGTTCTAGAACTAGAATGTCAGCACCCAATCAATATGGTAGGCAAATATCCCTCTGCTGGTTTCCTTTTTATGTAAAAGGCCTTACTGCAATCTTGCCAAATAGAGGGTTAGGATAAAAGTCTTCACTCTTTTTACCACTACAGATACCTTTTTATTCTCCTCCTAACCATTTTATCTGAGTACAATTTTGTTGAGCACCGTTATGGCTGGAAAGGTGGTACTTTGAGTCTGAGAAGATCTCAGGTGATGGAACCATGTGATCTAGGTTTGATTCCTTTCTCCACCACTTGGCATATAATCTGGGTAAGTCATAAAACATTTCTGTGCTTCAATTTCCTCATCTGTAAAATGGGGTAACAAGAGAATCTACTTCAGAGTTCCAGAGACAATCAAATGTGTTAATATGTACAAAGCACTTAGAACAGTGCCTGGCAGTAAGAACAAGTTATTATTATGTGCAGCTTCATATATTCTTTCATTTAATAGTCTTATTGTTCCCATTTTACAAAACTGGGAACTATGGAGCTTAGAAAGGTGATGTAATTTGCCCAGGATTACCCAAGTAATAAGTAACAGAGCTGGGACAAGACCCTAAGTCTGCCTGGTCCAGGAGCCTGTACACTTTGTACCATTTAAGTCTTTCTCTTTGTGTTTCAATGGATCTATTAAGCTGCATTTAGAATTTATTTCCCTTTATTTTTATTACACTAGACAAAGTGGCTGACCACAGCCTCTCTTAAACTTGAGTTGTCCAGCATTATTATGCTGGCTTGATAGAATTCCAAAGAATCAGTAAAGAAATTTGGCATTTTCTTTAATTTTAGTTTTGATATAATATTTTTGAAAAGGTAAATAATTCCCAAAGTCTTATTATTGCTAATGTGGACAACTAGGGATGCCTCACTAGGATGAGAGGAAGACATGGCAAGATAGTGGCAAAGAGCAGAACTAGTCTTTACACCTGCTCCCTAAGATGGCGTATAAGGTCCTCATTTTACCTCCAAATCTGGGACAGATGATACGACAATAGGGTTTATAGCCTTTCTTATTTTGCTTCACATATACATTTTTATGTCCAATTACTTCCTTAGTAAATATCCTAGAAGTACAGCTGTTGGGTCAAAGGATATGTACTTGTATAGTAATGAATCTGGCCTCCAAAAAGAGTTCTGAACTTTATCCCAACTCCAGAGAGGTAACCTCGAAATTTTCCCATAGTAGTGGCTTTTGCTATTCATGGTGGGCCCTAGACCACAACTGATAGTTTATGCTAATGAGATTGTGGGCACTCTCATAGTCTAAGGGGTCTGGCCACACCAGAAAGACCAGTCATCTAATTAGCAGGTTGGGGCTTTGAGCCACTGTCACATCAGCCCAACATTCCAGGAAAGGGGGGGAGGGTGGGCACTGGAAACTGAGTTCAACCACATCGGCTCTGATTCCATCAAGCATGCCTACATAATGAAACCTCAATAAAAACTCCTGGGCCCTGAAGCTCCAGTGAGCCTCCCTGACAGGTAATACAGGTTGATGTGCTGGGAGGGTGACGTATCCTGAGGAGCAGGAATCATGCATTTAGAACCCTTCCAGATCTCATCCTGTGTCTCTTCTTACTTATATCCTTTACACTACCATAAAACTGTAATAATAAATATAGCACTTTTCTGAGTTCTATGAGTTGTTCTAGTGAATTATCAAACTTTAGGGGGTGGCAGAAACCCCTGCATTTGTAGCCAGTTGGTCAGAAGCAAGGGTGGCCCTGGGGACCCCCGACTTGCAACTGCTATCTGAAGAGAAATCTTGTAGAGGATTGCCCTTAACCTGTAGAGTCTGGCCTAACTTGGAGTAGTTAGAGAACTGCATTGTTTTATAGTTAATGCTGGAAGTTATTGCAGTTTTTTGCAGTACATTTTTAAAGGTTTTTGATAGATAATGGTGGATAATACAGTATGTGTCAAAGGCTTTCTAATTTCCACTCACACAGAGTATGTATGATGCCATTTTGTATACCTCTGAAAACATGAGGTATATTTATCTTTTAAATCTTTGACCTTTTTTTAAATGAAATCCCTATAAAGAAATTAATAATTATTATTTGCTTGTACAGCATATATTAAAGTGCTAGTCAGAAGACTAAGGCAAATGTTACTAAGCAAGTCTACCTTTTCTGCCCCAATGCCCAGTTTAAAATTCAATTTATTGCCTATTCTAGATTCTGCCCTCTTTCAGTCCAATTCAAGACTTGAAAGTCTTGAGACTTAAAGAGACCTTTTATAGCAAATGTTTTCCTCAAAATCTGTCTAATCTGTCACAATTCCTTAAAAGGAATTCCACTATAGGGATTCAGTTTAAAAACAAAGATGTGAGCACACTTACAAATCAAGAAGACTTCAAGTTACATCTTACTTTCCATGTTTTATTTTGAGTGCCATTCTCTTTGGCAACTTAAAGCAATATTTCCCTTTAAGTTTAGGGAGCACAATCTTTAAGTGAGGATTGCTTTCCTAAAATAACTTCAATGTAGAGCTATTTTAATTAAAAGAAGAGTAAAAAGTAAGTCTTTGAGTCAGCTATAGAATTGAATAAATGATGATCTGGCATCTATGCAGAAAATATTATGTCTATCAGGATTCTTTTTAAACTCATTACTGTGCCACACGGATCACTTCATGAGATACGACAAAAGTGGGTCTGGGACAAAACTTTGGTTTCACATAAGCAAAAATAAATTATTTATATGTTATCTGTAAAATGAAGATTTGTTAAGCCTCTTTTCTACTCTAACATTCAGATTTCATGTGGCTTTTTATATGTATTAATGGAAGGAATGTACAAAGTTTAAAATCCTTCCTTACCTTGTAGGCTAAGAGCTTAATGACTGCAATTTCTCTTTGGCAATTGTGAATCTACTACGACAAGCACTGCCTTAATTATTGTGGGATGTAACCATTGCCAACTTATTTTGACTGCAAAATAAATATTGAAAAGAGCTTTGTATTAAATCATGGCTTAGCTTCACCAATTAGTATCTGGGTATATATTATAATCCACAAGTGTGCTGTTAGATGTCATGGGAGTGGAGGGAGCAGAGCAATGCACACAAACTTGCTCCTTTAAGATCAACAGGTGTTGAGACAGAAATGTGCCAACATAAAGAAATCAGCAACTCATGTCTTGAAATAGTCCATTTTAAGTCAAATGAAATTCATAAATGGCTAAACATGTAGCTCATATAAAGTAAAATGATGTAAAACAAAATACTGAGACATTACCTTTAATTTGCTACTAGTTTTAGAAACAAGAACAATTTACCAACTTCTTAAAACCTGTTCCTAAGATGCAAAGATCTGCAAATGTGCTGCAATGGCCAAGAGTTGCAGCAGAATATTCAACTGTAATGCCTTAATTTTGAATCCAAATTCAAGGGCTGTTTCCCCTCCCAGGCATCTTTTTTTCTCCCAGCAGGGGAGGATTTGAACTTCTTTCCAAGTGATCCAAGTGGCCAAAAATTTCTCAGCACCACATATCTAAACTTACCACAGAAAAGACCTCAAGTTACAGTGCTGAAATACAGCCCCTTATTTCAGTGTATACACAGTGTATGCTGGTTGAAATTCTGATGGGATCCTCGCGCCCATCACATGGGTAACAAGTGCTGAAACGCATTCCTTCCTTGAGTCACAAGAGGCCATGCTGTCCTTACCATACCTTCCCCCACCTCACTTCAAAAGCAGAAAAACCCTTTTTTCCTTCTTAGTAGTCACAGGAGAATGGAATAAAATCCAAGTGACCTGGTTCGCAAGGGCGACACTTAACATTTCTCTACAAGTCTTTCCCGTTTCCAGATAACTTGCGTAGCGAGACTCTTAGTATCTGCTTTCCCGAGAAACAAAAGAAACATGCAAATAATATACGTCCAAGCTGGTAATACTTTAGGTGCTTTCTGTTCACATTCAAGACAGTCCTAAGTCTCTGCTGGAGTTCCCCTATAGCCAAATACTAGGAACAGCATTATCAACCCAACGGCTGGAAAAATCGCCAGAACTACCACTCGAGCACTCGAGTGCAGAGGCGGGGCGGGGAGAAACATTCGTGTCATCAAAACTTTTTTTTGAACTTTCTGCCCGGGACTTCTACCGAGTTCAACATGGAAGCCAAAAATAGCTTTCCCATGACAGTGATGGAGGGAGTCGTGGGAACTAAAAAGGGATCTTATATATATATTTTAAGCTGGTGACAGCTCCGAGGGACGGGAAAATCCAGGAGACAGTTTCCTTTCCTTGGAGGGAGAAAACGCAGGGTGAAGGGAAGGCAGGGCCGAGGAAGTGGGGCGTGGAGTTCCTGCCCGGGAGTGGAGCGAGCTGGGGAGACCGTGGTCCCCGCGGGCAGAGGGAGCGCAGTCGGGGGCACGAGGGGCGGCGCCCCGAACCCGTGGGAAGCTAGGCGGCGGCCGCCGTAGCAGGCGACCGAAGGACACTCACCGCTCACATCCGCTGGGCCGACGAAACAGGAGGGCAGGGCTCCACTGGGCCGCTCGACTCTTCTCCGAAGCACCGAGAGAGGATGGGCACCGCGCTCCCAGACTAGGCGGCCGGGACGCCAATCTCCAGGCCTGAAGGCCGCCACCGCTGGGTCAGCGGGCCGCTGGGAGCCCAAGCCCCAGTCGCGGACGCGCTGGTTTCCGCCTTCTCTGCTCGCAGGGACTGTCGAGGGCAAGGTACTAGCGGGCGAGGGGACAGAGCGGCCAAGCCAGGAGTGGGCGCCCCCTGGCCGCGGTCCTCCACGGCCGCGCGCGCTATGGCGCAGGCGCGGGACAACCTGCGGTCAACCCAGGGCACTCCGGCTCGGCCTCCCTCCCTCCCGGGTTTCCCACCTGGGAATGCCCTACGCCGCCACCCCGCGCTGAGGTGGTGGTTGCGGGGACGGGGAGATGACCTGCGTTAAGAACGATGGCGAAAAGATCATTCAGCAGAGACAGCAGTAATCTCAAACTGTATTTTTATAAAGTCTCCCTATCCAATTAGGCTGGAGCACTTAACCTTCAGGACTCTCTTAAATCTCTCCTCATCACCCACTCTCTTCGCCAAGGAAGGTTCCACAAGAACCCTCCATTAGCACCTGGTTCATCTCGTTCATCGGTCCACGGAATCAGCTCATGCATTGAACGTTTTTTTCAAATGGCTGGCAACTGCGCCAGCCTTTTTCAGTCACTGTCATGGGAAAGCTACTTTGAATTCCCCTTTTTAAACTGAAGCCTAAGGAATGCAATAGGCATTTTGCAGGAGGTACGCACCAAGATTTTCACCCACCTTTGCAAATTCAGCTCACTTTTCACGTTTTATGAGAGATATTATTAGACAGTGAGTAAGTGTATATGTCCTGAAGCTAGAGTATTTGGTTCAAATACAGTTTCTTCCCCTTAATAAGCTTTGTGATTTTAGGTAATGTGTTAGTCTGCCAAAGAGGTGCTGATGCAAAGTACCAGAAATCTGTTGGCTTTTATAAAGGGCATTTATTTGGGATAGATGTTTACATTTACAAGGCCCTAAAGAGTCCAATTCAAGGTACCATAAGAGGTACTTTCTCACCCAAAGTCTGTTGCCACTTGTTAACACAAGATGACGGCAACATCTGCAAGGGTTCGGCCTTTTTCTTCCCTCTTAATGTCCCATGGGTCCAGCTTCTTCCATTCTCAGCTGTAGGCTGGCATAGGGCTTGTTTCTCTTTCTGGGCTCGTTTCTTTCTGAGCTCAGATGCTCTGTTCTCTTTACAAGGTCAGCTATAAACTATTAGGAGAATGTCTCAACTCTCTTCCTGGGGCCACAGGATCCTCTTCCGTGTCTACGGAGCTTTCTTTCTTTTCTCATGTTATCTGCTTCCCTCTATCTGCTTCTCTGTGTTCTTGATTGAGCATCCATTTATATAGCCCACCAAGAGGGTGGGGACTCAACACTGCACACCCTAATGGTTGAATCAAAGCCCTAATTTAAAGCCTTGAAATTTAAATCAATCAAAGGGTATCATGCCCAGAGAAACAGACCAGTTTACAAACATAATCTAACATCTATTTTGGAATTTATAAATAATATCAAACTGCTACTGGTACGTTACTTAATCTCCACTTGCTTCAATTTTTTCATCAGTAAAATGGAAATAATGATAGTACCTACTTCAGGGTTTTTGGAAAGGTGAGATAATTTAATATATGTAAATAAATTATTTAAAACTATCTGGGACATAGTATGTGCTAAATAAATGTTGACTACTGTACTTACTGCTTTCTGGCAGCTGAAATTCATAGAAAATGCTTATCTTTTAAAGGTGAGAAGCAGCCACTTGTTGTCAGACTCTATCTGCCCCTCTTTTATTTTTTTAAAGGTATTTTTAAATATTTGAGACATAAAAAGTATGAAGAATTATACAAGCATCTGTGTGTTTACCATCCAGCATAAGAAATAAAACATTGCCAGTAGAATTGTGTATCCACCCCCAGCAGCCCCCTCATTATAAAAATAAATCCCTTATGGGATGGAAAAAAGAGCATTATGTGAAATTGAGAGATGGAGAAAAGGAAGAACAAGGGGATCAGACTCTTTTCCA
>JAQZBX010036443.1:0-24178 GCA_029593785.1 Cabassous unicinctus
ATTCTTAGGGACAAAGATACTAAGATGTACTCAGCAAATAAGTAGAGGAAACATAAGAGGATTTCTGAGCCACTGAAGTAGTCTTACTCTTTTTACTCTAATGAAGCAGCACTGTATCGGAAGTCAGGAGACATATGTGACCCATAATGGTGTTAACCTTTCTTTATCTTTGTCTTCTCAACGATAAACTAGACATACTAACTGCTTTACATACCTTACAGGGTCATTTTGCAAATCAGTGAGATCAAATGTGAAAGTACATTAAAAAATTAAAAAGGACACTAAATATAAAATATAGTCAGGTTATTTTTGCTAAATTGTTCTTAGTTATTTTTTTCAAATATTTCTTTCAGTCCTTCAGGGACTTAAAGTGGGGACTGGGGACAGCAGAGATGAAGAGTGATGGCTCTTTTCTTAGTAACACTAAAGCTGTGGTGGAAAGAGCCCTGGGATGGATAACTAATTTTCCCTCTGCTCTTCTCTAGCTTTGTGATCTTGGACCAGCCGAGCAACCTGTGTGTTCTCCATCTGTAAAACGAGAGCACATTATTTAAAACAACAACAACAAAAAAACCCCAAGAAAAACTCAAGGCTGTTTTGCAATGATTTATTTTAAAGTTATGATTATATACTCTGCATGCATAAGGATATAAAGAGCTATACTAACATAATGAATAGTGGGAGATTCTCAGTATGCTGAGTATATGGCAGACATGGTATAGCTTATTTTGAGCAAGGACGCGACAGGCAGAAGGTGCATAGCGCATGGCAGTTATGACATCCTCTATGTTTTCAAGCAGTAGCCATCGAAGTCTTCTAGTTTAAGTTGTATATATGTTACTAGAATAAAATAAAAAAAAAAAAATCCGTGGGACTGTACAATACAAACAATGAACCTTGAATTAAACTTTGGGCTATAGTTAATAGTACAGTTATAAAAATGTGCATTCGTCAATTGTAACAAATATACCATAACTGAAAGGCGTTACTAGTAGGGTGGTATATGGGAATCCTGTATTTTATGCATGATTTTCCTGTATATCCACAACTTCTCTAATAAAAAATAAAATGAAAAAAAAGAAGCCATCTGGTACGAAAAGTATCATGTCAATACAAAAGACTTAAATGGTCACTGCTCAACAATGCAGCCTTCCCTTTCATGATTGGTGTTTCTTCAATTGGGGTACAAAACCTTTGGCAGTAGTTGGCAGTGTGCCAGGGGTGCTTGACGCCACAGGATAAATATTGTGTGTCTTTCTAGAGTGTCAGTTTTATTTGATTTTGAGCAATGACAGCATTATTTATAGCCTGAAATGAATGTAGATATATTATGAAGTAGAATGCAAAATTTGCATGAATTTCATAAATAAAAGATGAGACTTGCTGAGGGTCCCTTCGGATAATGTCCCCAGATCCTGCTATTCAAACATTTAATAGTTTATAAAGTACATTCACAGACCTTCATATGTTTTCTCCTTCTTTGCCATTGGTGTAGCTCAGAGAAGAAAAGGAAAGAAGCACTGCTCTAAGGAATTGAGGGGTGGGGACAGGGGTGGGCAGTTGAGGTAGAAGGAGAGATGTACATGGGGAAACTTCCAAGTGTAAGCAGGAATGATTTGATGACGAAACCAAACTGTGTTCACTGGGCATCCCTCAAACTCAAGGCAACCCTCCCCAGGTTCTTGTACCCTTTGCCCATCTTGATTTTCCTAAGCTAATTTGAGGGAACAAAAACTTGATGGGATGGTGATCTTCTCTTAAGATTAGCCTCCTTTTATCACAGCCTCTCTCCAGCTGAAGAATTCCAACCATCTGCAGATTAACCCACCAACCCTGGTCTATGAGAATGTGACATGATGACACACTTGGCCCGGTTGAGGTCAGAACATGATCTGCTACTGCCATATTTGTCATCCAAGGTGATGTCTGGGGTGGTTTTAACATCCTGAACTTGACAATGAGCTTTGAGCTTCAGTCTTTTGTATTGACATCCATCATCTTTCCTTTTCTGGATGAAAATTTGACCTCTTTGGTTAACTTTCTGGTTCTGTTGCCCTGGGAACCAGATAAGGATAGTATGTCAAATATGTTACTAGGCAATATTGCTTGTAAGTAACATAAATGACCTGTGATTTGTAGGTGGCATCTGGACTAGGGGAAACTGTAAATGATCTATACATACCTGTGAGCCATTCTCTGGGCTTCCTTGAGTGTGGTGATTCCTGTAACTGCTCATGCCCCTTGTAGGAACCTGGATGCTCTGCCTTTTAAGTTGTTAACAACAGTTGGCTCCTGTGAAACATGAGGTTTTTAAATCAGAGTGACTCCCACACTAGCCTGATGATGTAAATCTGTTCTTACACCTGAGATGTCATCAGCAGAGCCAGAGAAGAGAAATCCGGAGAGTTCCTTTTGAAGAGGAATGTCTGATGCTACTCTGCTGCCCTGTGTACCTCTGAGTAGACTAGTGCCAAAAGTCTGACCTATGAGAGTCTTAGGAATCTGACTGTTGAACCCAAGAAATTCTTTTGTTGGGTCTTCTTCGTATCATATTATATAATCACGGGTGTTCAGATAGAGGTCATTATAAGGTTCAGTGGGGATGGAAGGTGGTTAATTTATAGCAATGAGAAGGCCACAAAAGGCTCCACAGAGAAGTAGTACCCAATACTGTATTCAGAGGACAGTAAGCACTCAGAAACTATTGGTAGATGAGTGTGTGAATGAATGGCGAACAATTAATAGATGAGTGTCACCGTGGGCTAGTATAACAATGCATGTAGCAAGAGATTTACATGAGGTATTTGCTTGCTGTGAGCTGCAGGTTAACCCAAGAAAATACTTTTAGAGAAGTTGCAAACAGTTGTATAAAAATGTTGGATCAATGTATTACATCGCTCCAAATTCCAACCTAGAGGATAGTGTCATGAGGAAGAATATTTGAAACACAGAATCACCTGTCCCATGCTCAAAGACTTAGTGTAAACATCCTGAAATAATGTCGGCATTTTTGTTCACTAGAGCTCAAGATGATGATTAAGCTGGAAAAGTTCCCAGGAAGAGCTACAATGATTAGTGATGTATATCTCAAAACACTTGTGCATCCCCTTCATGTGGCAATTACTTATGTCCCCAAAAGCAGCAAGCTATAATGGAAAGGTACTGGGCTAGAGGGGTCATCTGGGCATCTGATTCCACTTTATCCATTGCTAGCTCAGTACTTTTAGACTAGTTGTTTACCATCTCTGAGCCTCGATTTTCTCATCTATAAAATGGGACTAATTATGTCTGCCTTGATTACTTCACAAAGTCATTGTAATTCATAGTAAGACCATACCTGTGAAATGTTTGGAGAGGTATAGTTTTTAGTCTGATTTTTATCATTATGTAATTTCTTGCATCATTGTTCTTTCCTGGCATTTGTTTTAATGCATTGTTTTAATTTGAGTTAATTTTCTTACAAATTTATGCCTTGACTCCAAATCTATGAGAGCTTTCAGGTCAAAACTTCCTCTATGTCATTAATAAAACAGCATCAAGAGCAAATGTGGCACCAGCTAACAAGTGTTGAGCATTTACTATTGTGCTGAGCTCTTTATGTGGATTGTTTCATTTAATCCTCCCAGGAAAACCAAGAAGTAGTTAATCCCCATTTCATAAATGAGAAAGCAGAGTTTTATAAAAGTTAAGTGACTTAAAGTGGTAGAGTCAGGATTCAAACCTGGGCAGCCTGTTCAGACACTGCGCCCTTAGTGTCCCACTGTCTTGCCATTGTAGATCTCCAAACTATCTCATACATAGTACCTCTCTCCTCTATAAAGATGACTTTTGAGAGAAGACGTCTTTTGTCAGGGAGGTGATAGGACTACAGTGTGCCCACTTCCTGAAGGTCGAGAGCAGGATGAGCATGGACTCATTCACCATGTTCCAGACCAGTGCCCTGGAGGCTCGAAGGAGTTAATGCCAGCATTAAGAAAAGATTGTTTGGAGCTTGGAGTCAATTTATGGACCTCTTTACCCTCAGAGATGAAACAGGCTGAAAATATAAATAGATTACGGAAGAGTTTAGGTAAATTCATGGATGTCAGATCTATAATGGACTATTAAGAGAAAACAGGGACATTGGGGTCAGTTTCCCAACCTTTGGAGGTTGACGTCAGTACAAAATACAGCCTTTGATGCCCTGTCAGAGACACGGTACCTGACTGGATGGATCACTGCTCTAACCCAGGGTGGCATTTCTTATGACTAAAACTTTTAATTTCAGGCTTTCTGACATGCCTATATTGAGTGCTTGCAATTATGGAATGGAAATTTTATCATTCTGAGGGATTATTTATGGTCTTCCGTGGCTAGGTTTCAGGATATTTTTTTTTCTAACATAGAAAGGAGTTGTGGTCTAATTTAGCTTATCTGACAATTTTTGAATCCCCAGAAAGAGCCAGAGATTATGTGGCCTTTAATGTTCTTGTGTTTTAATAGCATTTGCCAGTTTTAGTTTATATGTTTTGTTTGGTGACAGTGATGACTTCTATTATGCTAATGGAAATCATTATAGCCAAATTATCCCTGCTTTTATCAGCAATTACAGAATACTAGAGGCTAACATTCTGAGTGCTTAGAGTATGTCAGAGTGTTTTTAACACTTCGTGCACATTAGTTCATTGAATTCCCATTTTACTGAGGAAGAAACTGAGGCATAGCAAGGCTAAGTGACTTTCTCAAGGTAACACACCTAATGGGAGGGGGCAGATTTGGGATTTGGGCCCTGGAGTCTGGCTCCAGGCTGTGCTCGTAATTGTGCAGCACAGCCTATCGTTCAATAGGAGTTAGATACACAATTAGAGGGGCTACTTTAATCTCATTTATCCTAAGGTTGCATACTAATTTAGTATATCGGAAAATAAGTGCTGAGTCAGAAAGACCGTTCGATTTGGATTTAGGAGACTAGATTTTTTTTTGCCAAAAATTAATAACCTTTGATGCTTAAACTTTCTAGGTCTTAATTTTGTCATCGGAAAAAAAACAAAGGTCAACCTAAGTTGTGGGTAAGGTTCTTTTTCTGTTTCCAGCTTTAGACATTCATTCTTATTCCATAAAAATATGTACATTTGAGTTTCTGTTGTCAATGAGACAATGCTGAGTGATCAGGATGGAAAGATGAAAAGACACGAGGCAACCCAAGTCTAGTGAGGGGGACAGACATAAGATACAAAGCCAACAATTAGCCTGATATAGTCAATGCAGTTTAAAAATGCCTTCAAAATTCTTATAGCCTTGTGGAAACAGTCTGGACTCTATGTCAGTCCTAAAATTAAGGTATCATAGGAAGCAGTGAGAGAGAAGAGGAATGTTCTCATCACCCAGAGAAGGGTGGATTTCAGGATCTCAACTCACTTTGTTCCACCATGCGTGACCTGAACTGCAGCCGTCTCCTTGGACATGAGGGTGATGAAACCACTGACTCCCAGGGATACAGATACTGTCAATAATTGGCTGTTAGAAAACTTAATTTTTAAAAATAAATCAGTGTTCTTTGAGCTTCTATGATTATTCCTTGAAATATGGCCCGGATAAGGTGGTAAGACTTTGTGGAGATTGTTAATTCTAAGAAGCTAATAAATGAGCTGTACCTTCTATTCATTGAAAGGCCTGTCCATTTAAGCCAGGGAACTTGTTGGAATGATGTTCTGAATGAAATGGTACTCTTCTGGCTCTGGGTGTGTCATTTTTCTAAGATCTCTCAGGATTTTATTTTATTCACTTGTAGATGAAGGTACTGAGCTAGATGATTCCTAAGACTCCTTGTTGTCTCAAAATTCTAACGTTCCCTGATTGTAGCAAAAATGTGTATCATTGGATCAGAATATCATCGTTTTTATTTACAGCCACTGTTTCCCATTTATCTCTGTGCCAAATAAAAAATGCATTTATGAATTTAAGTGGTTATTTTGCTTTGTGAAAATAAGCTAAGGGAAGAAGTGGGTTTTCTCTGGAAAAGAATTATTTTAAAATCCCTCTTTATGAAACCAGAATTCTTAGATAAAATAATCATGATTCCTTTGAAAGAATGGAGTTAATGAAAGGTGGAGAGAAAAATTAAAAATCATCAAAAACATTGTCAAGTGGTCTGCTTAATTAAAGAATGAAAAGGACACCGGGAAAGTGCTTTGCTACATACAAAATCCAGGTATTTACAAAACATACTGGCTATAAGTCTCTGGTTAAAATTTACTTTGCATTTTCGGTGTCAATATTAAGATTGAATACTTTCTTTTTTTTAGGGTAAAGATACTAAACTAGGAAGAGTAAGAGTTAAATTTTCTCATGATCCCAGTACCAACAAATAGCACTGTGAAACAAGAAAGAAATCAAGAAATTATCTCAAGAGAACAGTCATTTTGGAGACTCTCCAAAAGAGCTCTTCAATAGGTCAGGAGTTTCACTGCCATTGCATTGTTATTTTATTTTATAACATGGTTTGGTCAGAACCCTTTCCTCCCCTATTCAAATATTTAATATTAAAACATCTTGACAATGTCAGCCCCTATCTTTAATTTTTACACTATACCAAGTAAAATATGTTTTGAAATGACAACGTTTTGTATTTCATTTCAACCCTTAAATATTTTGTAGGCTCTAATTTTTCCATGACTAATAAAAATAGAATTGACTGATCTATGTGTATTTCTTTTAGTCCTTTTTGGTTTGGGATTCATATGGAAAGAATTCATTGGGGTCACCTTGTCTAATGAGAGAGAGGAAAACCACATAAAATATCAGTCCACCAGAGTTCTGTTGGTTGGGCGTTTGATGATCAAATTATTGTTTTGGTCCAATTATATCTCCTTAGGGTGTGGATATGCTGAAATCTTATTTGCCATAAACTCCCAAGTTTCATTGCTGCCTGTTCCATTTAACAGTTTATTTGTTAGTAATAAATATAAGGTAGCCTAGCAAGAAGGTCTAAAATTTTCTATCGCCTACAAGCTTATTTGCCCATCTACCTTAGTGCCAGAAGCAGCAGCAGAAGGGCTGGAAGCTTTGTGGCCTGGGAACCCGGAGGATGTGGTCATGAGGCCTCCATCCATTGGAAAGGAAGAAAAGGCCACCACCATCTAGATAACACAGAAGAATTACCTAGATTGAAGCTGGCATGGCAGAGTGATGAGAAAGCATCATGGAGTCAGAAGACTTGGGTTTGGGCCTCAACTCCATTGCCAGTAGGACTTGGGGAAGTCGTGTCATATTTTTGGCCTTCATCATAGTTATCATCGTTGTTTTACACAGGAGGAAATACGATGACGACGATGATGGTGATGATGATAGCAATGAAACTTACCATTTAACGCTTATGTGCCAGGCACTGGACTGAGTGCTTTATGTGAATTATTTAACTAATTTAATCCTATATTATTATTATTTGTACTTTTCCAGTGAGGAAATTGTTAAAGTAATTTGCTAGGCTAGCAGTGCTAGTTAGTTGCAGAGTCAAGATTTGAATCTATAGTCCTTGGTTATTAGGTTTTAATGATGTTTACAAGTCAAGAATTTTGAAAATGTATCTTGTTATAAAAATACTTTTTTCTTATTGTTGTTTTTTTGTCATCCAGGATTGAGAAATAATTGTTACCACTGTTCAATGATATTTGTAATGATATTCCAGTATTGGAATTTAGGAGCCAGTGAGATCAAAGGTCTTTAACATATGTCCCCTTTACTTAGAAATATAATTAAATTTTATAGACCCAAATATCTGTTGCTTGGGTAAATGCCAAGTGTCCTAAGTATTCTGCCCTTGAGTTTTTAAGTTAAAACACGCGCGCGCGCGCACACACACACACACACACACACACAATGTTAATAACTTAATTCCTTCTTTTCACTTTTTTGCCTGTAGTAGAATCCTTTGGCACTATTCCTTTAGGTAAAGAGTTCCATGATTGTCTTTGTAAACATGCTATAAACAGCCTTCCTATTTTTCCAAATTGGGCTGTATGAATCACAAATGAACTCAAAGGTGTTTATATATACAAGCATCCCCCCAAGTTTGAAATACAAGTTTGAGGATTGAGGTGTATCACGTTACTAGACTCCCTTTTTGTTTCTGAGTCTTGAATAGCAAGCGATGAGAATTCTGATTGCCAGGCATCATTTGAACATTTCCAAATTTATTAGATTACTGTTTTTGGATATTGACGGCTTGAATAGAAAAAGTTCAGGCAAACAGGGGACCCCTACATTATTCTTTACTGTAGTCTTTTAGAAATTAGATGTAGTTCCAGAATATAAGGCACGTTTTAATTAGCTTCTCTTTTTTGTGGTTGAATACTGTATTATATCTTACACTCCTAATGAACGTCTTTGGATCCCATTTGTATCATTTCTCTGTCCTCATTGACTTTCTGTAACACCTCTAAATTTAGTATCATCTGGAAATTTAATTAATGTGCTGTTTACTGCTCCTTCCAGATCACTAATGAAGATGTTAAATAAGACTTGATCCCCAGAGCACCCCACTGGACACCTCCTCACAACTTAATATTATGCCGTTTATCAATGCACTTTGTTTATGGGTCCTTTTTCCAGGTTTCAATCCACAAGGGAGTCCTTAGACAAAACCCAATTAGAATTATTTTTTCCAGTATGACTGTAAAAAAACCACTATGCTAAATTCCTTCCTCAATTCCAGATGTGTTATTTGCTGTGTTCTTCTATGGCTGGTGATTTGCTCTTTGCCCTTGCCCCCTTCCTCTCCCAAAGCACCAGCGGTTCTTTTTTTGGGAGGTGCTGTCATAGCTTTTTGAGGACAGGACCCAGCATTAAAAAGTTTTGGTTTCAAGCAGATTCCTTATCTAAAGTGCTGTACATCCTTACTCAGAGGTGCTGAGCCATATATTCTTTAATTCATTTACTTATGAGAGAGTTTTGGGGAGAATGTCACATCTTGCTTAGGTTTTCATCCCAAATGTTAGGTATCTTTTCTGTCATCCCTTAATTTATTCCTGATGTTTCATGATTCATTCTGTTTGTCAGCATGGCAGGCCCTCAGCTTGCACACGTTTAGCTTTTGTGTTTTTGATTATAGGTGAGACCTTGGAGGTTCATGAAATAGTTTGCTGAGGCATTTTCAATTGCTCAGTGTGAGACTGTGTTTGGAACATGACCCGAAGTTGGGTGTGGCCAGGAAAAGTATGGACCAATTCAGCTGGCCAGTGAGGGAGCCTGCTTGACCACCCAGCATCTATATTGCACACAGCTTTGTAGTTCTTTACTGAGATTATTTCAACAGTAGTTCTTCTGGGAAAAAAAAAATAATCAAAAAAGTTTCCTTGATAGCTCAAGTGGTTGAGCACCTGCTTCTCATGTACGAGGTCCTGGGTTCAATCCCTGGTACCTCCTGAAAAAAAAAAAGTTGCCTTGTGAAAAATGAACACCAACTAAGATAGAACAACTTAGTAAAAGTTGAAAAGCAATTAACTTGAGGGATGAGGCTATAATCATAGAACAGGTGATGCTGATGTGTGAATGGGGAGAAAGGATTCTATCCAAATATTTCTGAATTTGCAAAATTGGCTGTAATGGCAGTTGGATCGCCTCCTATGAATTTTAATTTACAGTGCATAACTTAAATGCTTACATAAGCCAAGCTGGTGTGCTGCCGTGGCCCTGCAAAAAAATAAAACACCCAAAACCTGGTAAGCAGGAAGGTTGGAAAGTTCTTTCCTGCATTCCTTTACTTATTTGTTACTATATAGTCTCTGCCTCCTTTGTGTGAGGTGCTTTGGCAGGTGCTGGGTACTCAGATAAGGCCTAGTCCTTCCTTTGAGGCAGTCAATGTGGCGGCAGTGGTGGGGGGAACGTGTAAAGTAAAAGCAGCACAAAGTAATATGTGTTTTATAAGCAACTAGTTGCAATTGCTATGAAAATCCAGCAGAGGCAGCACTTTGCCTGGGGCAGGATTCAGGGAAGAGTGATCAGACTTTTGAGCTGGATCCTCAGAAAGAGGAGGAGTTCTAGGCAGAGAAGGGTGAAGACATAGCACTGGCAGATGCCCAGATGCTGTATTTGGAAATGGCGCCAAGTTCTGGTGGTTGGTCTGCGTGGAAGGCAGGGAGTGGTGAGAAGTGAGTGGTTTTTTAAGGCCCTCAGAGTGACAGATCAGAGCCACAGAAGCAGGGGAGTTTCATGATCGTATTTGTATTTTCAGCAGACCACTGAGATGACAGAGGAGGACAAGCGAGAGTAGAAGGTAACAGACAGGGGACGTCAGGACCATTAAAGACCTCCGTGAAGCCCTTGACTGAGAATGCTTGCTGGGTTCAGGCGGTGCGATTACCTTCTTCTTGCTTCTATTCTGCTTGTCAGTGTTCTTCAGTGTCACTTTGTGGTCCTGTGATTCGCCAGACAAAAAAACTAAGCAAAAAGTCTTTTTTTTTTTCAAGGATGCAAGAAATATGAAAATAAGAAAAATCTTCTCAATATGCTGCTAAAGTTTCAGGAATGACAAAAGAGGGATTATGTCCTTCAGAATAATAAATGCAAACCTATGCTGGAGAATAAAGGTAAAAAGATGTGGCTAAAAGATTGATAAATTAAGAGTTTTACAAAGTCCTCTACAATATAATCGGCTACTTGCGTAACTCATTCAGCGAGCCCATGAAAGGATGAATGAGTGGCAGGTGATATTACCGGCAGCCTGAATCAATCTCGTGTCTTGATATTTGTGAGAGAGCATCCCACATTAGGCCTGGGATAAATTTTTCAGCAGAGGGAGGTGAAATGTCATGAAGACTATAGATCATGACAGAGCAGAGTACTCGGGAAATTAGAACAATGAAAACCTGACAAAGCACCAGGTCCAGGTGAAATACAGCTTGCGTGTATGCTCTGCATTACCTAACTCTCCTGGCCAGAGCTTGCCCTCCAGAAGCCATTTGAGGGCCGTTTGTGCTCTGACAGTGCCAGTTCTTCAGGCTGTGCAGGCTGACTGAGAGGAGTAAGAGCCCTTTCTAGGCTGCTGTGTCTTAGGTCTCTTGACCCAGATCCACAGTTTTGAGGGCAGCTCAGGCTGTTGATGTGACTGCTGTGGAAGGGCCATGAATCAGGCAGCCTGCGGGGTGATCTATGGCCCACTGCTAACCAAGACTGGAGGGCACTAAGCATATAATGAATCCTTCCTGACTTTTCCTTCTTCTTCACGCCCATCTAGAGTCCATTTTCTCCTTTTTTTAACTCCTGCTCAGGCCCCAGCTTTGGCCTTGGGTTTCTTACTTCAACTTTTAGATTCCTACAACTAATTTTCCTAAAACACAGATTCAGCCACTCAACTCTTCTCCTCAGAAGCCAGCAATGGTTCCCCACTAGCTGTATGATAAAGCCCAAACTGCTTAACATATGTATGACATAGTGGAAAGAGCTAGCTTTAAGTTTAGGCCAGTGGGGATTTTTATTCAGGCCTTGGCATTTATAACTGTGGCCTTGAACAACTGAACCTCTCTAAGCCTCAATTTGTGTCTGTAAAAATGGGAATAATACACACTGGAATTATAATGAATATTAAATGCCATATCATGTAAAGCACTGCATGATGTCATTCCCCTTCTTCTATGAGCTCGCCCCAGACAACCTTTCCATCTTCATCTCCTACTACATGTCTCCAGAATCCTAGGGCTCAAGCCACTCCAGCCTCCTGGCCATATAGTCCCTGAAGTACCCCATGCACTTATATAATTCTTGGGCTTTTTTCATGCACATCTCTCAACTTTAGACATTCTTCTTCCAAATCTCTATCAAAACCTATTTTATCTTTCAGAGATCAAATCTAATGTTCAATTTCATTCTTAACATCTCTAGTCCTTTCGCCTCTCCCCTTCACCTTGCATTAGACTTCAAATTCTGCCACTTATTAGCTCCATCATTAGAGGCTGTGATCCAGCCTCACTGAGTCTCTGAGTCTCCATTCAAATGCTTGGGTAACATATTTGCCACACCTTCCTTACAGGTTTGATGTGAAGTTAAAATGGGAAGTATACACGGAAGTAGGGTTGTCCGATAAAATGCAGGACACCTAATAAATTTGAATTTCAGATGAATAACCTATAACTTAAGTATGTCCCATGCAAAATATTTTTATTTTTCTATCTGGTAAGCCAGCATTAGGGGGTATGCCTTAAGTCTAAGACTAGATACCATCCATTCTCAAATTAGACTGACAGCTATGGCCAGTCTGAGCTAACCTGTGTTATAGACTAACAAAGGCAGACAAAGCAATGTAACCATCAAGAACTTTCTTAAGCCTGGGGATACTGAAAATTTAGCTAAAATAGCCAGTAAAATCTCTTCCCACCGCCACCTTTATTCTCAGAGTACAGTAAAGGGCAAGCTGCCTTGTTCTTCCTACCTGTCTCAGCCTACGTCACCTCCTTGAAGCCTCATCTTCAGGGCCTGGGTTGAGTGCTCCTCCCATACGCACCATTTAATTCACTCAAACAGCACAAAAGGATATCTAGTAAAAATGAAATCTCTCCCAACTCTAACCACCAAGCCCCTAGTTTCTTTCCCCAGGGCCAACCACTGTTACCCAGAGACATTTTTTTAAATATATATATTTTTGTTAGAGAAGTTGTGAGCTTATAAAACATTCATGCATAATGTGCAGAATTCTCATACATCACTCCTCCACCAACACCTTACATTGTTGTGGAACATTTGTTACAGATAAGAAAGAACATCAGCAGACTATTACCACTAACGGTGGTCTATAGCTTGCATTTGGTATATTTTTCCCATACTCCCCTATTAGTAACACTGTGTATTAGTATTGTACATTTGTTACAGTTCTTGAGAGAACACCCTCATATTTGTACTGCTAACCACAGTCCATCTTCCACCACATGGTTCACTGTGTTATACAGTCCCATGCCTTGTACACTCAGTGGTGCTCACTTTCATCACAGAGTTGTGTAGTCATAGACCCAGAGGGATTTTAATAAATCAAAGTTAAAGATTACAATTAGTCTAAAAAGTAAGTGTTCGATTTGTGTGCCAGTACTTTTGAAAGGGCAAAGAACTTTGCACAGGAACATGTATATTATTTTAAAAATAAATATGTGTTAGTACATATGACATGGAATATACATGTGAATAAATCATGTATGGCTCTAGAATGATATCTTAATGCATTCCAGTTGAGATCTTAAATAGGGTGCACGTTGTTGAGGTCTGAATATGCAGGGAAAACCAAAAAACTCAGAACCATATGAGATCAACTCTTAGAAGACAGGTAAACTGGGCAGGTGAGGATATAGGTGGTGAAATTTAAGATGAAAGAGAAGAGCCCACTGCCCCTCAGTGCTTTTTCATTGTTCATCCTAGAAACCTGAAATGTCCCCCTTGGAGCATCTTTCCCTGAATCTCTAGGCAAATGTCCTTGAAAGGAACTACACTAGAAAACTCAAAAAGAAAAGGGCCCCTGTGTCCCCTGCCTAGCCTGCCTGAAGCTATTCTGGTTTGCACCCTAACAGGGATCAGTTGTTAGTTAATTCCTAGCTAGCTGAGAGTGCCTTTGGGTTGGGAGGAGGGAGAAAGGAGAAGAAATGGGGATGCCAGGAGAATGGATATTGTCAGCATTTTGGGGTCATCCAAATGATCTTTGTCAAATTTGCGGTCGGCTGGTCTTTCCTTGACTCTCAGCCTGCTCACGGTCTCTTTCCTTTGTTCCTGCAACAAATAAGTATTTAGGGCCTCCTATATAGACACTGTCCTGGGCATTAAGGATTATGAGATGAACTAGACTTGGATTCAGCCTTCAAGGGAATTCTCATCCAGTAAAGGAGAGAGAACATCTACTAAAATAGCCAAAATAAGAGGAAGAAAGTGATACATGAAACTGCCCTTGGAGAGAGAAAGTTCATTAGGAGTTCAGAAGAGGAGGGTGGGTGCTTTTACCTTGAGATGCTTAGAGTTGGACAGCACTCTGGGGCTTTCTATTTGTAATTTTCCCTCTTCTGTAAGGACTACCAATGATCTGTGGGAAGGAATCAGAGGCCTGAGGTTCCCAAATATGTTAAGCAAAAGAGCATGTTGAAGTAGTGTGGACTGATGTAGAGCAAAGAGCATGTACTTTGGAGTTGAACGGACCTGAGTTTGTGTCTTGCTGCTTGTGTAACCTTGGACCAGTTACCTAACCTCTCTGAGTCTCACTTTTTTCATTTGTAAAATAGGTTCTTCTTTTTAATGATCAGAACCAAAGTCTCTGAACGGTGCTTTACCTGTCCCTTTGACATCCGGCAGTTTTCTGCAAGTATGCAGTAGGGGTATACTTTATCTTGTCCAGCTACTTGCTTTGGTGTCTGAACAACCCTAAAATCCTCTCACCCTTACTTATGTGCTTTGTTGTAGTTTACATCCCATCTGCCCTCTCCTCCTTCCTGGCCCAAAACCACAAAATTGTTGCTTATAATTAATTTCTAAAGATCTCTTTGTATTAAAATGAGAAAACAAATCATTTCCAGAGTCGTAAAGTTGTTAAAGGTGTGTTGTTTGCCACATTCAGAAATGCATTACATTAAAGAATATTGCCTTTGGGAGACAACCAGCAAGAAGGAGGCAGAGTAAGGAGCTCCTAGAGTCAGCTCCTGCCACAGGGCAGTTAGTAATCACCCAGAGCTGTCTAGAGCACCTGTTTGGGGCCTCCAGGAGACCAGAAGAGCATCCTGCAACATCCTTGAAAGCATGGAAGGGGGAGACTGCCCATCTACAGAGAAGATTCCTAAGTAGAGCACCCCATTCCCCGGAGGCCGGTGCCCATCCTCCACTGGCAGCACAAGCTGCCTCGGGAGCCATTCTTTGGTTGGAATTGGAAGCTCCACTTCCCAAAAATGGGAGAGGAAGAGACGGTTGGGCACCAACTTCAGCTACCGATTAGTAAATTTGGCGGGCTAAAATACAATCCTAAGAACAGCTAAAGTTCGAACTCGTCCAGGTCAGAAAGGGGCCGGCAGCTGCCATTTTAACTCCGACCCTGGCACGAGGGGAAGCAGGGTGGACTGAAAATCCCAGTACTGGTAGGGACCGACTTCTTTCCATCCAGATCAGTTTGAAGTTAAGCCTAAGTCCCAGCCCCACCTCTGGCAGGGAGGAAACTGGGGGAACCTGCACCAGCCTCTCTGGGAAAGTACAGGCCACACTGTGGAGGCCAGTGATCATCCTACTATGGCGGTGCAAGCCGCCTCGGGAGCTGTTCTGTGGCTGTAATTGGAAGCGCCATTTCCCAAAAATGGGAGGAAGAGATGGTTGGCCACCGATTTCAGCTACTGATTAGTAAATCCGGCTGGCTAAAATATAACCCTAAGAACAGCTAAAATTTGAAGCTGTCCAAGTCAGAAAAAGGCCAATAGCTGCCATTTTGACTCTGCTTACAGCAAGAGGGGAGGCCGGGCTGACTGAAAATCACAATGATGTTAGGGACTGGTTTCTTTCACCCAGATCGGCCTGCAGCCCTAGCCTAGTCTTCAGCCCCACCTCTAGCAGGGAGGAAGCTGGTGGGCCCTGCACTAGCCTCTCCAGGTAACTGCAGGTACATTTGACTGACACAGACTGAATAGTTGGAAGTCTACTGGGGCAACTGTGGTCATTCTGGATGTGAACGGCATAGATTGCTGCCCACACCTGCAGTTCCATCCCTGCCCCAGGCAGGGGAGAAAGGGACATGAAGCTTCATCAGTCTCTCTGGGCAACTACAGTCTAGGCCTGCATGACTTGAATTATTACACACAGCTGTGGCTCTGTCTCAAGCCCTGACAAAGGAGAAAGATGGGAGAAGCTTCATTGGTCCCTGGGACAATGAGGGCAGCTTGAGCCTCCACAGCTTATAGCACCAACTGCATCCTTGGCTCCTGCTACACAACCAGCAAGGGAGAAAGGGCAAGAAAGCCCTAAACTAAAGAGAGAAACTGCACCCAGAATAAATGCTCTAGTAAGGCAGATGCCAAGATGCCAACGAAAAAGTACAATCCACATCAAGAAACAAGAAGATATGGTCCAGTTAAAGGAAAAAGATAAACCTCCAGATGACATAAAGGAGTTGAGACAACCAATCATAAATGTTCAAGCAAATCTCCTTAATAAATTCAATGAGATGGCTAAAGAGATTAAGAATATTAAAAAGACATTGAATGAGCACAAAGAAGAATTTGAACACATACATAGAAAAATAGCAGATCTTATGGGAATGAAAGGCACAATAAATGAAATTAAAAATACACTGGACTCATATAATAGCAGATTTGAGGAGGCAGAAAAAAGGATTGATGAGCTTGAAGAAATGGCCTCTGAAAACGAACATACAAAAGAACAGATGAAGAAAAGAATGGGAAAAATTAAACAAGTTCTCAGGGAACTAAACGACAACAAGAGACGTGCAAACGTAAGTGTCATGGGTGTCCCAGAAGAAGAAAAGGGAAAAGGGGCAGAAAGGATATTTGAAGAAATAATGGTAGAAAATTTCCCAACCCTATTGAAGGACATAGATATCCACGTCTGAGAAGCACAATGTAGTCCCATCCGAATAAATCTGAATAGACCAACTCCGAAGCACATACTAATAAGAATGTCAAATGCCAAAGACAAAGAGAGAATTCTGAGAGCAGCTAGAGAAAAGCAATGCATCACATATAAGGGATACCCAAAAAGATTAAGTGCCGGCTTCTCATCAGAAACCATGGAGGCAAGAAAACAGTGGTATGATATATTTAAGATACTGCAAGAGAAAAAGTTCCAGCCAAGAATCTTATATCTGGCAAGATTGTCTTTTGAAAATGAGGGTGAGTTTAGACTATTCACAGATAAGCAGAAACTGAAAGAGTGTGTAACCAAGAGACAGGCTTTGCAGGAAATACTAAAGGGTGTGCTACAGCCTGAAAAGAAAGACAGGAGAGAGAGACCTGGAAGAGAGTCTAGAAATGAAGATTATATCAATAAAATTAACAAAGACTGTCCAAAGAGTGGTGAAAATAAAATATAACAGATAAAACCCAAATAATCAAGAATAAACTTAACCAACAACATAAAGCACTTGTATTCAGAAAACTACAACTCATTGTTAAAAGAAATAAAAAAAGACTGAAATAATTGGAAGAACATTCCATGCTCACAGATGGGAAGACATGGATGTCAATTCTACTCAAATTGATATACAGATTCAATGCAATCATGATAAAAATTCCACAGTGGTAAAAACAGCATGGTTCTAGCATAAAGACAGACACATAGACCAATAGAACTGAATTGGTGGTTCAGAAACAGAGCCTCACTTCTATGGTCAAGTGATTTTTGACAAGCCTGTCAAACCCACCCAGCACGGACAGAACAGTCCATTCAACAAATAGTGCTGAGAGAACTGGATACCCATAGCCAAAAGGAAAGAGGACCCCTATATCACACCTTATGCAAAAATTAACTCAAAATGGACCAAAAACATAAATATAAAAGCAAGAACCATAAAAGCTTCTAGAAGAAAATGTAGGAAAATATCTTCAAGACCTGATGGTAGGTAGTGTATTCTTAAAGGAGATAAGAGGAGGACTGAGATGGACTACCGATGTTTAGTATATGTAGAAGTTTTAATTATCTTCACTGTAAAGGTGTAGAAATGTACAGAGTTGATGGTAACATGTTATAGTGAGTAACAGCTGGTATATAAACGGGAATGTGGCTGGAAAGGGTAGTCTCGGGATGTAAATGCCCAATTGACAGAAAGCCAGAGAATAATCTAGGGACTGAATAGCACAGTAAGCCCAGAGGTGGATGAGAATTGTGGTTGATGGTACAGATGCAAGAGTGTCCTTTGTGAGCTAGAGCAGATGTACATCACTATTGCAGGGTGGTGGGAATGTGGAGAAGCATGGGAAAAATATAACTGGAGTGACATATGGACTGTGGTTAACAATAATAATGTAATATTCTTGCATCTATGCCAAAGATGTACTGTGTTGATAATGGGGGAGTATGGAAAATCTGTGCCAAATGTATGCTTTGGGCCTGGTAATAATCTGATGATATTATCTCATAATCTGTATTCCACCACGGTGTGGTGTGTTGATAGAGGGGTGTTGTATGGGAATTCTGCACATGTGCATGATTGTTTTGTAAGTTTACAACTTCAGTCATAAAAATATATTTTAAAAATGATAGTAGGGTGGGTTTGAAGAAGAAGGATACACAGGGTGTGAGATAGGGACTGTAGTTTGTAGTAAGATTTTGTCAGTATCCTTTCGTAATTTGTGACAGGTATCTCACAGTGGTGCGGGGTGTTGGTGGCGGGTTGATGTGTGGGGCCCCTGTATGATATTGTGCGTGTTTGCTTTGTGAGTTCACAACTTTTATTGTAAACTTATTGTTTACGTATGTTCATGTATAAATGATATAAAAATAATAATAGGGTAGGTCGTGGGAAAAATACTTTGGTTAGTAGTAATATTTTAAGGATGCTCTTTAATGATTAGTTAAAAATGTTTCACAACAATGCAAGGTGTTGGTGGTAGGGTGAGTTATGAGAGCCCTGTATGATGTTATGTATGTTTGTTCTGTAAGTTCACAACTATTACTACATGCTTGTTATTTTGTGTGTCTATGTGTGACTGATATACTTCAATAAATTTAAAAAAACAAAAACAAAAAAATTAAAAGTTTAAAAAAAAAGAAAAAGAATATTGCCTTTGATGATCGACCTATGTCGCAATCACCACATTGCTTTCATATGAAATTTATGATATTGTGAAGAATTTGAAAAATTGGAGTTTCTGCATGAATTTTCCATTTGATTTTGACAGAAGAATCGATAAAATCTTGCTTTGTAATCTTGTTTGACTGTTTATGGTGTCTGTTCCTAGATGGAATGGCATCTGTTTACTATTGAATGAGTGGAGAAAGGAGAATCTGAAGATTTATATGGAAAGGTTTTATAAATTACAGTTTTTATAAATTATACAACTCAGATTATTCATCTGAAGAGTTAGTAACCTGTATATAGTAAAGAGTTCCTAAAAGATAAAGAATTAGTATATTTTTGAAAAATCATATATATATTTGAAATTAGATTAGTTGCAGAGTGTATAACAGGAGACAAAGGACAATAAATCCTGTGTTTTTTTTCCCACTCTATCAAATATTAAAGCTTCATAATGTAGAGAATCTTTTGCTGATATTTCACATATAATTTTAAGTAATTAGTAATCTTACATATGCATGGTGCTTTACAGTTTTCAAAGCACTTCTCAAGCTATTTCAGATTTGTATTCCTGGTAATTTTCTAAATGTAGTCATCTTCATAAACCCCATTTTATAAATAAGAAAATAGAGGTTCAGAGAAATAGATTTGCTTACAGTCTCATAGATAACATGTCAGAATCAAATTTCCTAGAGAAATCTTATATTTTTTCCCCAGTGATTGTTTTCCCTAATGTATGAAAAACAAGGCTGATACGCTTTGTTTATTTGAGAAAAATATACTGTGGGGGAAAGACATCATAAATTTTTTTAGCAGTGTACCAAAGTTTAATAGATAAAAAGAATTAAAGAAATACCTGTATACCAATGAGTACTATGTCATGCACAGGTATAAGTTTACCCTAAAGATTTTTTGTGTATTATATGTAATATTACTGTGATGGGTAATTTTACGTGTCAACTTGGCTAGGGTTTGGGATCCAGTTGTTGTATAAAACCCTGGCCTAGATGTTGCAGTGGAGATATTTGTAGATGAGATTAGCAGCTACCCTCAGTTGACTTTAGGTAAAGGAGATTACCCACTGTAATGTGGAGTAGGCCTCATCCAATCGGTTGGAGGCCTCAAATGCAAAGCACTGAGGGTTTCCTGAAGAAGAAGGAATTCTGCCTCAGGACTACACTCTCCACTCCTCCTGAGTTTCCAGCCTGCCTGTTTACCCCAAGAAATTCAGTCGTATTTCCTCACAAATTTCCTGTAGGTTCTGTTCTTTGGAGAACCCTGACTACTGCTGTAACACAAACTTACTCTGAAGTTCACATTAATTTTACGTATTGGTATTTCTATTCTTTGTAACAAAAAATATTAAAAAGAGAAGATTGTTAAAATGTCCTAAACATTTATTTCCTATTCTTTAGAAACTATTAGTGTTCTTCAGATTCTAGAAAGAAATACCTATTTGCTGTAATCAGTCTTTAGTGACCCCTGAACGTTGTTTTCTGTTCTTTGCCTTGAACCAAGAATGTACTCCTAATATGTAAATTATTTGTCGTATTTCTTTTCTCTGACAGAATATGGTGATCCACTGGTTGACACATATCCTCAGTGGATATTATTACTCATACAAAGGTTACCTCTAGGGAAGTAGTTGTGTCCTCCTGGTGTCCTAAAGGAAAATATATTAAGTCAGAATGTACTTGAAGAATCTTAGGGAACTTAGTGAACTCACTATACATGCTGACATCACCACAGCTTGCATTTCAATATTTCCAGTCCAGTTCACTTTTCCAAAGACTGATGTATTGAAGCTTTTACGCTACATTGTTGTGTCTTCTCTAATTCTCTCCTGGTTTGCTTCCACTATCACTATAATGATTCACCTCCCATAAATAGTAATAAGGGTGTTATTAGAAGAGAAGGAAGGTATGAACCAATAAATTTAATCTTCCCTCCTACTTGGAGGCATCTGTCTTTTGGAGATCTGATTCAGTAACCTTTGTCCTAGATAGGCACAGGCCATTTGAAATTCCCTCCCTGCCCTCTTTTTATTTTATTTTATTTTTTTAAATCTAGGTTGCTCTGAATTTTTGGAAGTGGTGTGTTGTTTTTGTTGTGATTTTTAAAAAATTTTCTGTCTATTTTCATTTTTTAATTGTTGTATCGATACTCTGGACTTTTGGAAATGAATTTCTTTTAAACAACGTATAATTTTTGTTTTATTTTTAAATTCACTTTGCCAATTTTTGTCTTTCAGTTACTTTAATTTACATTTAAAGTAGTTTTTGATATGGTAAGACTTAAGCCTGCGTTTTACGATTTCTTTTTTGTTTGTTCCCTTTGTTTCTCACTGTTTTGTTTTTCTATTATTACCTTACTAGGGGTTACTTGAATATTTTATAGAATCTCATTTTGATTCATGTATAGTGTTTTGGGGTATACCACTTTGAATAGGTTTATTAGTGTTTGTTCTTGGTATTACAATATGCATATGTAGCTTATCATAGTCTGCTGGTATTGGCATTTTACTCATTCAAGAGAAATATAGAAAATTTACTTCCTTTTGTCCTCCCTGCTTTAAAATATAATTGTCTTAAGTATTTTCTCTCCCTATATTGACCACATCTGATGGTGTTATATTTTTCTTTCACCATCAAATATGATTTAAGAAACTCATGAAGAGAAAGGTAGTCTGTTATATTTACCATGATTTTTATGCATTCTAGTGTTCTTCTTTCCTTTCTGAAGTTCCAAGCCTTTGTTTTTTTTTCTTCTGAAAGTTTCGTAGTTTTATTTATTTTAAAGATACTTAGATTACATACATGTTACATAAAAAATATAGGGGATTCCCATATGCCCTGCTCCCCACACCTCCCCCATTTTCCTACATTAATGACATCCTTCATTAGTGAGGTACATTCATTGCACATGATGAACACATTTTGGAGAATTGCCACTAATCGTGGAATAAAGTTTACATTGTAATTTACACTCTCACCCACCCAATTCTGTAGGTTATGGCAAGTTATATAATGGCCTGTGCAATATACCAGAGATTGGTTGGTCTTTATAAAGGGTGTTTATTTGGGGTAGAAGTCCACAGTTACCAGGCCATAAAGCGTAAGTTTCTTCTGTCACCAAAGTCCATTGCCATGTGTTGGAGCAAGACAGCTGCCAACGTTTGCCAGGGTTCAGGTTTCTTGGGTTCCTCTCTTTCTGGGGCTGCATTTCTCTCTGGGCTTAGCTCCTCTGGTTCCTCCACAAGGTCAGCTGTAGACTATCAGGCAAACTGCTCGCTTCTCTTCTCCTGGGGCCTTCTCTCCAACATCAAAACCGCTTCTCAAAAACTGCTCCCTCTGTCCTTTGCCTTGCCTTTTATATTTTCTTCCCCCACTCACCAAGGGGTGGGGCTCAACGCCCTACTGACGTGGCCCAGTCAACGCCCTAATCATAACTTAATCATGCCCAGATTAACAGGTCAGTTTACAAGCATGATCCAATTATATTTTTGGAATTTATAATTACATCAAATTGCCCAGCAGCTGCAGCCTGTATCTGTCATTGTAATGTCATTCAGGACAATTCCTAAGTCCTGAAAATGCCCCCATATTGTATCTGTTTTTCCCTCTCCCTCCCCTCAGAACCTCCAGTGGCCACTGCCTCCACATCAATGATATAATTTCTTCCATTGATAGAATCACAATAAGTCTATAGGAGAATACCAGTAAATCTACTTTAGTCCGTAGTTCATTCCCCAATTCGGAGAATTCTGGGATGGTGATGCCCACTCCACCTCTAAATGAACGGGGGCTGCGATCCCATAGGGCCGATGGATGGGACTCTCTTGCTTGCAGTTGTAGACTCTCGGTTCCTTGGTGTGGTAGTTGTCCATCATCACCTCCTTGTTAGTTGTCCTGGGTGAGACCAATGAACTGGAGAGTAGGTGTTGTAACTCTGTTGAGATTCAGGGCCCACCTGGCACATGTACAGCCCAAAGATTTAAGTCTCTTGGACATATGCCTACCAACTCTAGTACTACTTATAGGTTCAAATAGAAGGACAGAAGAGCCATGTGTAGGGAAACCAGAACTGAGTCCAACTCTGTCACACCGGGGAGCATAAATTCCAAAATAGGACCCACTGGCAAGGCACCAAACTCCTGAGCTGTCTGCCCTGATTATAGTGTCTGGATGTCTCCAGAGCCCTCAGAGCCCCGCTATTTGGGGTAGTATCTACTTTGGCAGTAAATGAGATTCTGCTGAGACGTGCATAAGCATAACCTCTGGAATGACCTCCCAACTCACTCTGAAGTCTCTTAGCTATATAAACTCATTTGTGTTTACCTTTTCTCCCTTTTGGTCAATGTCTTTTTCCAGTTGCATTGCTAGTTGGTGCTTGGTTATAATCCCTCAGTGCCAGGGAGGCTCATCCCCGGAAGTCATGTCCCACACTGGGGGGAAGATAATGTATTAATATGCTGAGTTTGGCTTAGAGAGAGGCCGCATTTGAGCAATAAGGAGGCTCTCATGAGGTAACTCTTAGGCACCCTATAATACTAGGCTAAGTTTTAATTTCAAGAGTAAAGGTTCATAAGCACAGTCATCAATATCAAGGGCCCATCAATGGACTATCCTTCTTAAGTAGTCATTGCCTCTGTACTCGGGGGATTCTTGTTGTTCCATTAGAGAATGTGGCAGAGCTCCCCAGGATGGGAATTTGATATTCCTTCGGTTATTGTGTGACTCTCCACCCACCATGACAATGCCCCATGAACATTTGAACACATTTATATGCTTTATTTGTATGCCCAGGTGAGCTTCCTCCCATGTATCCCCCATGATTGACATCCTACATCAGTGATCCTCCCCTGTCACAGTTGTAACCCTTCTGTGATCCAAAACTTCTTAAAAAATGAAGCCAATAAAATAGCCAAATACAATTAATAAGAAAATGGAATAATAATGATAGTTTTAAAAAAATAAGAAATAAAATACAAAAAAATTTAAAAAATAAAAATAAAAAATATTAATTTGGGATAATAAAAAATAATGAAAATATGTTTAAGTTTTTTTGACATTTGCCTTTCATCACTGTAAGATCTGTTGTCCTATATGTACAGTGACATTTTCTTCCGTTTATTCTCCCAGTGTCTTACTTTTTTCATTTTGTCTTCAAAGAAGTTTTATGTTACAGAAAAGTCACGTACTGAATACAGGGGACTCCCATATACCCAACATCCTCTCCCTTTCCCTCTTCCCCTATTAATAACATTTTATATGTGGATGGTATTTTTGTTACAACTGATGTACAAATATTGAAACATAGCTACTAACCTTGGTCAATGGTTTACATTATGGTTTACATTTTGGACCATACACTTTTATAAATTTTGATGTAATTTAACATGGCCTGTATCCATCATAGCAAGATCATGTAGAACACTTCCATCACCCC
>JAQZBX010036444.1:0-24178 GCA_029593785.1 Cabassous unicinctus
CCTATATCTTTTAAAGCATTTATCTATTTTCTCTTTGAGACCTCTGAGACAACCCTATTTAAAATAGCAACCTTGCTCCCACCCTTTGTGTGATTGACTTTAAATAGAAAGGGGGCCAAACCCAGTATGAATTTTTCGTTAATGTTATTCATTTGTTTTCTCTCTTATGCTCCAATTTAGGTTTAGATGATAGACCAGTTTTATGCCCACTTTCAAGAAATCATAAAAGACAAGATTTTCATAGAACACTTAGATCAACAATTTAATTATATACCTTATTAGGTACAAGTTGACCTTCATAATTTTTTTGTGATTTTATTAATCTAAGGTTGAAAGTGTTGCTTAGGAAAAGAACCAACTATAGAATATTACAAACCCACAATATAATTACATGGTTTTCAAGAAGGTGAAACTACAAGTATTCCAGAAATTCTACTCCCACAGATAACCATCATTAAATTTATTGCTTACCTTTCCAGAATTTTTTAACATACATTTTTATTAGAGAGGTTGTGAACTTACAAAACAATCATGAAAATGTGTGGAATTACCATACAACACCCCTCCAACAATATACTACATTGTTGTGGAACATTTGTTACAGATTATGAGGTAATAGTATCAGAATATTACCACTAACTATGGTCTATAGCGTACATTTGGTATATTTTTTCCATACTCCCCCCTATTATTATACCCTCCTCTGGCATTGATGCATAGGTTACATTAATTGTATTTTTCACATGCTTCTCTACATACTTACCACCTTGCAATAGTGATGTACATTTATTCTAGTTCATAGAAAGACATTTTTGTATTTGTACTGTTAGCCACAATTGTTACCCACTTCTGGGTTCACTATGTTATTCACTCCCTAGATTATTCTCTAGCTTTCTTTCAATTGACATTTATATACCTATACTACCCTTTTCAGCCACAACTTCATTTATAGACCAGCTGCATTAGTTTTCCTCACTATAATGTGTTACCATCAACTCTATCAATTTCTACACTTTTACAGTCAAGTTAATTATAACTTCTGCATACTTTATGCATCAGTACACCTTCTCAGCTCTCCTCTTATCTCCTAATAACCTTTACTCTAAGTTTTTACTCCATGCATTTATTCTTTGTCTTTAGTTGATATTAATGAGAACATGTAATATTAGTGAGACCATGTCCTTTTGTGTCTGGCTTATTTCACTTAACTTAATGTCTTCAAGTTTCATCCATGTTATCATGTGTGTCCCAATTTTATTTCTTCTTACTGCAGCATAGTATTCCATCGAATGTATATACCACAATTTTTTTTATCCATTCATCAGTTGCTGAACACTTGGATTGTTTCCATATTTTGCAATTGTGAATAAAGCTGCTGTGAACATTGGTGTGCAAATGTCTGTTTGCATCACAGTTTTCAGTACTTCTTGATATATTCCTAGAGAAGGAATTGCTGGATCATATGGCAGTTCTATGTTTATTCCTGAGGAATTGCCAAACTGCCTTCTGCAGAGGCAGCACCATTTTACATTCCCACCAACGGTGAAGAAGTGTTTCTATTTCTCTGCATCCTTTCCAGCATTTGCTGTTTTCTGTTTTTTTAATAGTGGCCATTCTATGTGGTGTGAGATGATATTTCATTGTCATTTTGATTTGCATTTCTCTAAAAGCTAGTGATACTGAACATTTTTTCATGTGCTTTTTGGCCATTTGTATTTCCCCTTTGGAGAAATGTCTTAGTCTTTTGCCCATTTTTTAATTGGATTGCTTGCTATTTTATTGTTGAGTTGTATGATCTCAACTCAGCTGTGTGGGTTTTGATAGCCTTATCAAAAATCACTTGATCATAGATGTGAGGGTCTGTTTCTGAATTATCAGTTTGGTTCCATTGGTCTATATGTCTATCTTTATGCCAATTCATGCTGTTTTTTTTTTTTTTAACCACTGTAGCTGGGTAATATGATTTAAAGTCCAGAAGTGAGAATCCTCCAACTTTGCTCTTCCTTTTAAAGATGTTTCTGGCTATTCAGGGCCCCTCACCTTCCAAATAAATTTGATAATTGTGTTTTCCATTTCTTTAAAAGATGCTGGTGGAATTTTTATCAGGATTGCACTGAATCTGTATATCAATTTGGGTAGAATTGGCATCTTAATGATATTTACTTTTCCAATCCATGAGCATGGAATGGTCTTCCATTTATTTAGGGCTTTTTTGAATTCTTTTAACAATACATTGCAGTTTTCTGAATACATTCTTTTAGCATGCTTTATTTAATTTTTAAAAATATATTTTTAAAAAAAGTTAGATTACATAAATATTACATAAAAAATAAAGAGGTTTCCCATATTCACATGCTTTATATCCTTGGTTAGGTTTATTCCTAAATATTTGATTTTTTTAGTCGTTATTGTAAATGGACTTTTTTTCCTAACTTCTTCTTCAGATTGTGCATTACGATTGTATAGAAAAACCACTGATTTTTGCATATTGATCTTGTATCCTGACACTCTACTGAAATTGTTTGTGAATAATGAAAGATTTACTTCTTCCTTTTCAATTTGGATGCCTTTTATTTCTTTTTATTGCTTGATTGCTGTAGTTAGAACTTCTAGCACTATATGGAACAATAGTGGTGAAGTGGGCATCCTTTTCTTGTTCCTGATCTCAACAGGAAAGCTTTCAGTCTTTCACCATTGATTACATATAGTGTTAGCTGTGGGTTTTTCATAATTGCCTTTTATCATGTTGAGAAAGTTTCGTTCAATTCTTTTGTAGTATTTTTTTTTTAATTAAGAAAGTGTACTGTATTTTGTAAGAAGCCTTTTCTGTATCAATTGATAGGATCATATGATTTTTCTTCTTTGATTTATTAATGTGGTATATTACACTGATTTTCTTGTGTTGAACCTCCCTTGCATGCCTGTTATAAGACCCACTTGATGGATACAGGCCATTATATAGTTTGCCAGAACTTACAAAATTGCATGGGACAGAATGTAAACTATAAACTATGATCCAAGGTTTTTGGCAATGCTTCAATATGTGTTCATCAATTTCAACAAATGTACCACATTATTGAAGGATATTGTTAATGTGAGAAAGTGTGGGAGGGGGAGGGAGTAGGGCATTTGGGAATCTCCTATATTTTTTATGCAACCTTTATGTAATCTAAAGTTTCTTTAAAATAAAGAAATTTAAAAAAATTAAAAATAAAAGAAATTGAAAAACCCACTTGATCATGAAGAATAATTCTTTTAATGTATTACTGGATTCAATTAGCAAGTATTTTGTTGAGGATTTCTGCATCCATATTAGTTAGGGAAATGGTTCTGTAATTTTCTTTTTTAATAATATCTTTATCTGGCTTTGTTATTAGGGTGATAGTGGCTTCATAGAGTGAGTTAGGTAACATTCCTTCTTGTTCAGTTTTTTGGAAGAGTTTGAATAAGATTGATATTAAATCTTCTTTGAATATGTGGTAGAACTCACCTTTGAAACCATCTAGTCCTGGCTTTTCATTTTGGGGAGTTGTTTGATGACTGTTTCAGTCTCTTTCCTTATGATTGGTTTGTTGAAGTCTTCTATTTCTTTTAGGGTCAGTGTAGGTTGTTCATATGTTTCAAGGAATTTTTCCATTTCGTCTACATTGTTTGCATACACTTGTTCATAGTTTCCTCTTATGATCTCTTTTATTTCTGTGGGGTCAGGAGTAATGTCCCTGTTTCCATTTTTTATTTCATTTATTTGCATCTTCTCACTTTTTTGCTTTGTCAGTCAAGCTCAGGGTTCGTCGATTTTGTTCTTGAAGAACCAACTTTTGGTTTTGTTAATTCTGTCTATTGTTTTTTGGTTCTTAATTTCATTTATTTTTGCTCTGATCTTTGTTTTGTCAATGTTTGCCTCAGGTAATTTGGGGCATCCTGGTTAGGTGCATATACATTTATGGTGATTATTTCTTCCTGGTGAGTTGCCCCTTTTATTAATATATAATTTCCTCCTTTGATTCTAATAACAGTTTTGCTTTTAAAGTCTACTTCATCTGATATAAGTATAGCTACTCCAGCTGTTTTTGGGTTACTGCATGCATGGAATATCTTTTTCCAGCCTTTCATTTTCAATCTATTGGTATCCTTGGGTCTAAGGTGAGTCTCTTGTAGACGGCATATAGATGGGTCATTTTTTTTTTATCCATTCCACCAATCTGTGTCTTTTGATTGGGGAGTTTAATCCATTTAAATTCAATGTTATTACTGTAAAAGCAGTTCTTACCTTACCAATTTTAACATTTTGGTTTTATGTGTCATGTTTTATTTTCACTACTCTTTTTGCACTTGTAATTACTATTATTGATATAATCTTCATATCTAGATTCTCTTCCAAGCCCCTCTCTCCTGTCTTTCCTTTTCATGCTGTAGCGTTCTCTTTACTATCTCCTGCAAAGCTGGTCTCTTAGTTACAAACTCTCTCAGTTTCTATTTATCTGTGAGTATTCCAAACTGACCCTCATTTCTGAAAGTCAGTCTTGCCAGATATAAAATTCTTGGCTGGGAGTCTTTCTCTTGCAGTATCCTAAATATATCATTCCACTGCCTTCTCATCTCCATGGTATCTGATGAGAAATCGACAAATCTTATTGGGTATCCCTTGTATGTTTGTGTTGTATCGCCCCTCTCCTGCAGCTCTCAGAAATCTCTCTTCATTTCTGCACCTAACACCCTGATTAGTAGGTGTCCTGCTGTAGATCCATAAGGATTTATTCGGATGGGAGTACGTTATGCTTCTTGGACATGGGTATTTATGTCCTTCAATAGGGTTGGGAAATTTTCTTCAAATATGCCTTGTTCCCTTTCCCCATGTTCTTTTCCCCTCAAACGCCCATGACACACATGTTTGCACATCTCTTGCCATCATTTAGTTCCTTGAGACCCTGTTCAATTTTTTCCATTCTTTTCTCTATCTGCCCTTTTGTATGTTTTTTTTTGGAGGCCATGTCTTCAAGCATACTGATTCTTTCTTCTCCCTCCTCAAATCTGCTGTTATATGCCTCGAGTGTATTTTCAATTTCATTTATCATGCCTTTCATTCCCAAAAGATCTACTATTTTTTTAATGTATGCTTTCAAATACTCCTTCGTGCTTACCCAGTGTCTCCTTAATATATTTAATCCTTGTAGCCACCACATTGAATTTATTAAGGAGATTTGTTTGAACATCTATGATTAGTTGTCTCAAATCCTTTATGTCGTCTGGAGGCTTATCTTGTTCCTTTGACTAGGCCATATCTTCCTGTTTCTTAGCATGGGTTGTAATTTTTTGTTGGTGTCTTGACATCTGACTTACTAGATGTATTTATCCTGGGTATAGTTTCTTTTTTTAGTTTAGGGCTTTCTTGCCTTTTCTCCCTTGCTGGTTGTATAGTAGGATGTAGTTGCCCCAGGAACCGATGAAGCCTTTCCTACCTTTCTCCTCTGCCAGGGGTAGGGACAGAGCTGTACCTGTGTGTAGTAATCCAAGCCATGCAGACCAAGACCATCTGTAGTTGCCTGGAGAGACTGATGAAGCTTCACACCCCTTCCTCTCCTGCTTGGGGTGGGGATGGAGCTGCAGGTGTGGGCCACAAACTAAGCCATGTAGGTCAAAGCTGACTGCAGTTACCCAGGTAACCCGATGTTGCACTGGCCCCCCTTCTCCCCTGCCAGGGGTGGGGATGGACCCTCCGGAGTGCCCAACAATCTAATCTGGGTTGTGGGGGTGGAGGCATAGGCACCAAACAGTCCACTCCATGCACACCAAAAGTGTCTTCCTTTGCCCAGATATACTGAGGAAACACCAGCTCCTTCTATCCTATTGGGGGATGGGGTGGAGCCACAGGCACCCAACAGTTCACTCCCTGCAGGCCAAAAGTGCCTGCCATTGCCCAGAGGGGCTAGGGAAACATAGCTCCCCTCCTATCTATTGGAGGCTGGGGATGGAGCTTCAGGTGTCTGAATATCCAGTCTGTGTGGGCTGAAAGCACCTGCAGTTGCCCAGAGATGCTGAGGTGACACAGCTCCCCTCCTATTCTATTATAGGGCAGGGATGGAGCACAGGTGTCCAAGTATCCAGTCTGTGTGGGCTGAAAGTGCCTGCAGTTGGCCAGAGAAGCTGAAGAAACACTAGCCCCCTCCTATACTATGGGTTGGGCAGGGATGGAATCAAAGGTGCTCAACAAATAAGTCTGTGCAGGCCGAAAGCACCTGTAGTTGTCCAGAAAGACCAAGGAATCACAGCTCCCCTCCTATCCTCCTGGGGTGTGGGGATGGAGCCCCAGGTGTCCAACTAGTCAGTCTGTGCCATCCAAAAGCACCTACAGTTGTCTGGAGAGGCTGGTGCAGGTCCCCCCAGCTTCCTCCCTTCCAGACGTGAGGCTGGAGCTTAGGCTAGAGCTGCAATCTGGTCTGGGTGGAAAGAAGCCAGTCCATACCATGTCTGTGATTTTCAATCAGCCCTGCTTCCCCTCATGCCAAGGATGGAATTAAAATGGTGCCTACCAGCCTCTTTTCGACTTTGACAGGTTCAAACTTCAGCTGTTCTTAGGATTATATTTTAGCCAGCTGAATTTACTAATCAGTAGCTGAAATTGGTTCCCAAGCATCTCTTCCTCCCCTGTTTTTGGGAAATGGAGCTTCCAACTCCAGCCATGGAATAGCTACCAAGGTGACTTGCGCTGCCAGTGGAGGATGGGCACCGGCCTACTGCTTTATTCATGAATCCTCTCTGCAGATGGGGAGTCTCCTCCTTCCATTCTTTCAATGATGTTTCAGGATGCTCTCCTGGTTTCATGGGCCTCCAAACAAGTGATGTAGATAGTTCTGGGTGATTACATTACTAAATGCCCTGTAGGACGAGCTGACTCTTGGAACTCCTTACTCTGCCCCTTCCTTTTTCTAACCTTCAAGTTTTAACTTTAGAAATAAAGCTAAGATGAGATTATCTGAGGGATAAAGTGATTTGCCTTTCATTAAAGACTTTTGATGCTATCACCCATCATGGAAGTAAACAGAATGTATTGATAATAATAATAAGATAGTAGCTACCATTGATTGATAACTTACCACGTGCTAGATATAGTTTATATACTTTAATTAATCCCATGAGATTGGTGTTATTATGTCCCTATTACAAATGAAAAAAAAAATGAGGCCACAGTTGTTAAGTAATTTGACTAAGATCACTCATCTGGTAAGTGGCTGTCAGAGTTCTTACTTAGGTCTACCTCCATTGAAAGCCCATGGTCTCACAGGATTATGGTATCTTCTCTATGTAGAATTGGTTATGTAAGGGAGCAAATAGTATGTGCTAATTAATATTAGAAAATTATTGTGGAATAAATAAGAGCACATCTATACTCAGTTTAAGGAGAAAAAACAAAATGCAAAATCTTTTGCTTATAGATGTTATAGTGCAGGACCTGTAAACCACACAGTCTATTTATTGATGACATGACCTACAAATGTTAACATCTTGACAGGTAGAAATACAGCTCCTGATCCAATGTTAATGTAATAAATTTAAATGCTACTAAACATTACTTTGGTAACTGCAAACCAAAGGTCTGCAGCCATCTGCATGAAATGTATAAATAATGGTTTTGACGTACATGTTGTCAGAGGCATAAATTCAGTTTACTCTTTCTAAATGGGTGATCTGGGTACAAACGTTAAAGATGACTTGTATGACCATGTTAATCTTTCCATCTCATATTTCAATTTTTATGAGAACTTTATTACTAAATAATATATCTCCAGGCTCTCCTTTTGTAACTCTGCTGCGCATTACTTGCCTAAACTACACTCTATCATTACTTATAGCAGTTTTATGCCTCATATACTGCACAGCCCGTGATGGCTGTCTTCTTAATAAATTCTTCATCACTTTCAATATAATCGTCTGCATTGCAGCTTCATTAATATCCTTTCATTCAAAGATCCAGGTATGCAACATCCCACCGAAAAAAGGGCTTTAAAATTTTAATTAAGCCACAGGAACCTGCTTCTGGGTTTTAGTCAATGTCATGAAATAATGCAGTTCCTAATATAATACTGGTGGCTTTTGAATAACAGATTAATTAGCAACATCCTTATATGGAGGAATAAATGGAGTATTCATGACATGATTTTCACTGCAACAGTAAAATGCAAAAACTCAATACTCAACCAAGTTTAAACCTAACTTTGTTACCTTCATGTAGGTAGGTTTCTGAGAATAGAAACATCCATTATAGAGTGGTCCTAAAAAGTCTCTTTCCATTTAAGATGAAATCACAGACCCTTGGCCCTATCTACTATAGTAACTGAAGGTAATACTCTCAAGAGTTTGGACTTAAATCCCAGATACCTTGATTTACTGAAGTCAGTTTGGGGCAAAATTCCTTATCATCTAACTGTTTGAGCTGAGAGCTAGCACTCCCTTTTTCTTTTCTCTTGGGTTCTATCTTGGTATTGTTTGGGGTGAGTGTGAAGGCTACTGTCATCTGAGAAAATAATATTCCGAAATTATTTACTGTTGGAGATGGGAAGAGTGAAAATATATTTGGCTCTAAATTAGAAAATATATTGAGAAAAGAGAATTTCCATAGAAAACTAATGGGAGTAGATTGGTAGTAGCATCCAGATGTGATGATATTTGTAGGTGAACCCAAACTAAAAGGATAAAGGAAAATAAGGATTTTTCATAAAAGAAATCAGTGAATTTTGTAGCTACATCCAGGAGTTTAATGTCTTTAAGAGGATACTTAGTAAGGAAAATCCCATTTAGATTTTGTAAGGCTTAATCAAGAGTTAACCAAGAATTTTAGCCACTTAGGCTAATATGTTGTAATTTTAAAATCTGAAAGTGACAACAGCAGTCAATTTGATAAGTAAATTGTGGCATATTCACATAGAATACAATACAGCAATGAGAATAAGCAAATTATATCTACTCATGAAGATATGGAAGAAGATCACAAATGTAATGTTGAGCAAAAGAAGCCAGAACTAAAAAAAATATATATATGCTATACGATTCCATTTATATAAAGTTCCAATCAGACAAAACTGATCCACTACCCCACACCTAACTCCTGACAACCACTTATCTGATTTCTGCCCCAAAAGTTTTATCTTTTGCAGAATGTTATATAAATGGAATCACACATTATGCAGCTTTTTGTATCTGACTTCATTCACTTACCATATACACTTAACATTCATAATGTTGCATGTATCAGTAGTTTGGGTCTATTGATTGCTGATTTATCTCATTGTATGGGTATACCAGGATTTATCTATTTACATATTAATAGATATTTGGTTTCCTTCTAGTTTTGGCTATCATGAATAAAGCTGCTGTAAACATTTGTGTAGAAATTTATTGTTTGGACCTTTGTTTTCAGTTCTTTTGGGTAAACACCCATGGCTGGGATTTCTGGGCCCTATGGTAGGTGTTTGTTTAATTTTAGAAGAAGCTGCAAAACTGTTCTCCAAAGTGTCAAAGGGCTGTAACATTTAGCATTCCCACCAACAAATTGCATGAATTTCTGTTGCTCTTCATCTTTGGAAGCTCTTGGTATCATCTGTTTTTTTTTTTGTTTTGATTTGTTTTGTTTTGTATTGATTTTTAAAGCTCTTCTAGGAAAGAGGAAGTGGTATCTAATTTTGGTTTTAATCAACATTTCCTTAATGCCTAATAATCTTCTTAAGCATCTTTTCATGTGCTTATTTGCTATTTATATTTCTTTTTTGTACAAATATGTTGCCATTTTAACATTGCGTTCTTTGTTTAGTAATTATTGAGTGGTAAGTGTTCTTAATACAGTCTGAATGAAAGTTCTTTAGCAGATATATGTTTTCCAAATATTTCCCTCAGTCTGTGGCTTGTTTTTTATTTTCTTAACATGATTTTTCAAAGATCAGAAGCTTTAAATTTTAAGTAACTCTAATTTATAAATATTTTTCATTTATGGTTTATGATATAGGTTTATTATCCATTTAGGCAGTATATAATACTAGGTTAAGTTTCAGTTCCGCAAGAAAAGGTTCATAAATACAATCATCAATGTCAAGGGCCTGGCATAATGGTCTGTCTTCCTTCACTAGACATTGCCCTTGCAGTTGGGGGATTCTTGCTGTCCTATTATAGAATGTAGCAAAACTCCCCAGGATGGGAATTCAATATTCTTTCTGTTATTGTGTAGATCTTCACCTACCAAGACAATGTGCCATGAACAATTGAACATATTCATATGTCTTAGAGGCATGCCTCAGGTGAACCCCTTTCCATGCTCCGCATATCACTGATGTTCCACACCAGTGATCCTCCCCCACCACTGCTGTGACCCTTCTGTGATCCAAAACCTCTCCAAATATGAAGCCAATAAAATAACTGACTATACTTACTTGGCAGGAGAGATACCATGATCACAAAGGTGGTTTTCCTAGGGCAAGACTTATCCATTGCACTCTGGATGTGCTGACCCCTGTGATTTCCCCAAATGTGGGAAACTTGACTGCATAATTTGTGGTAGTGGGGGACTGCATTTGCGCTCTCCCCTGTAGAAAAAAAAACCTGAATAAAATTAAGAAGAAAATGAAAGAATAATTTAAAAATTAACCAACAAAATGCAAAACAATTTAAAACAATTTGAAATAAAAAAATTTTAGGTGTTTTGTATTTCATCACTGTAAGATTTGTTGTCTTGTATGTACAGTTACATTTTCTTCCATATATTCCCCCAGTGTCTTATTTTTTTCATTTTATCTTCAAAGGAGCTTTAGGATACAGAAGAGTCACATAGGAAACACTGGTGATTTCCATATACCCATGCCCTCCCCCTTATTAATCACATTTTACATGCGGATGGTACATTTGTTACAATTGATGCACAAATATTGAAGCACTGCTGCTAACCATGGTCAGTGGTTTACATTATGATTTACATTTTGCATCGTACACTTTTATAGGTTTTGACAAAATTTGAAGTGGCCTGTATCTGTTATTGCAAGATCATGCTGAACAATTCTAATGTCCTAAAAATTCCCTACATTCTATCTAATCGATTCTTCCTTCCCTCTCCCCTTGGAACCTATGGTAATCACTAAGTTTCAATTTTTGAAGAATAAGATTCATAGTTACTTGCACTAATATTGAGGGCTTGACATATTAGTCTGTTTTCTTTTATTAGGCACTGCCCATGTTCTCAAAGGATTCTTGTCCCTCTAATTGAGGGCATAGTAGGACTCCCCGGGATGGGAATTTAATATTTTCTTGTTTTTTGTGTGGGTCTCCACCCACTGTTATAGCACATTATGACAAGATGAGCACTTAGATATTCCACAGAAGCCTGCCCCAGGTGCACGCTATCCCGTATACACCCTCCTGACCCGACACCCTACACCAATAACCCTCCCCTGCCATATTTGCCAAAAGAACATTTCCAACAATTATAGGTTTAGCCACAGACCTGCAAATCCCCAGAGTTCATTTGTTTCTTCCCTCAACCCTCCCCCCAGTCCCATGGATAGACCAACCCAACCACCCCACCCTACTACACCTCACAGACCAGCACCGTGAAACCCAATCATGTCACTGCACCACTGTCACTCCCATCCACTGCCCAACCACAACCTTCCACCTTATCATTGATTTTGCACTTATGGGTATAGGCTCACCACTCTGTTTTGATATTTTGTGTTCTTGTTTTCATTTGTCTCTAGATATTTTATGATTTCCCTCGTAATTTCTTCTTTGACCCACTGATTGTTTACCAGAGTGTTAGTTAATTTCCATATATTTGTGGATTTTCTATTTCTCTGTCATTGATTCCAGCTTCATTCCATTGTACTCAGAGAGGATACTTTGTTTAAGTTCTACCTTTTTAAATTTATTAAGACTTTTCATTGGACTCAAAATTTTGTCTATCCTGGAGAATGATACATATACACTTGAGGAGAACATGTAAGCTGCTTTTTTGGGGTGCAATGTTCTGTTTATATCTTCCAGGTCTATATCATTTATCATATTAATCAAGTTCTCTCTTTCCTTATTGATCTTCCTTATTGATATTCTCTCTAGATATCCCATCTATCAATGAGAGTGTTGTATTGAAGTCTCCAACTATTATTGTAGACTTGTCTATTTCTCCCTTCAGTTTTGCTAGTCTTTGCCTCTTGTACTTTTGGACACTGTTGTTAGGTGCAAAATATTAATGATGGTTTTTTCTTCTTGGTGTATTGCCCCTTTTATTAGTAAATAGTGTCCTTCTCTGTGTCTTAGAACAGCATTTGACTTGAAATTTATTTTTGTCCAGTATTAGTATAGCTACTCCAGCTTTTTTTTTGGTTACTATTTGCTGGAATGGCTTTTTCTATCCTTTCACTTTCAGCCTATTTGTTTCTTTGGGTCCCAGGTGAGTATCTTGTAAACAGTGTATAGCTGGGTCATACTTTTTAATCCATTCTGCCAATCTTTGTCTTTTGATTGGGGAATTTAATCCATTTACATTCAGTGTTCCTACTGTAAAGGCAGTGCTTACTTCACCTATTTTGTCCTTTGGTTTTAAATGTCATATCTTTTTGTGTGTGTGTCTCTCTTTTCCTCTTTTGCAACCTCCTTTTCTATATATTTGATCTTTTATGATGTATCTGACTGATCCCTTTCTCATTTCTGTTTTCTTATATATTTAAAAAATACTTTCTTTGTTATTACCATGGGGTTTATATTACACCACTTTCATCTATAACCTACTAATTTGGAAAGATACCAACTTAGTACCAATAGCATATACATTCTTTACATGTCCTTTGCTCCCGTATTCCTCTGTTCCCCTCTTTATGTTGTTTTTGTCACACTTTATCTCTTTATAATGCATGTCCATTATCAGGAAATATGACTTCTTCTTATTTAATTGTGTCTGACTCTTAAAGGAATTAAAGAGTAGGCTTGTATATTGAGAATACAATACATTTGGTTTTGCATTTACCCTTTTAGTTACCCTTATTAAAGATCTTCATTTCTTCACACTACTCCAAGCCACTCTCTCCTGTCTTTTCCTTTCAATCTGCAGATCTCCCTTTAGTATTATTGTAGGGTAGGTCTTTTGTTGAAAAACTCACTCAGTTTATGTTTCTCTGTGAATATTTTAAATTCTTCCTCATTTTTCTTTATTTTTAAAGGAGCTTTAGATTACATAAATGTTACATTGAAAATATAGAGGATTCCCATATTGCTTCCCTCTTCCCCCACCCACTCTCCCCCATTAACAACAGCTTTCATTAGTGTGGTACATTTGTTACAATTGCTGAACCAATATTGAAGCATTGCTACTAAGCATGGTCTATAGTTTACATTATGTTTTACACACTGCACAGCACAATTTTATAGGTTTTGACAAAATGTATAGTGGCTTTTATTGCAATATCACGCAGAACAATTCCAATGTCTCAAAAATGCCTTGTTATACCTATTCTTCCCTCTCCATCCCCTCAGAACATCTGGTGACCACTGTCTTTATATCAGTGTTACAAGTTCTTCCATTACTAGAATAATAATGTCTACTTTGGTCTATAGTTGCATTCCCCCCTTTAATTGTTCATTCCTCTATCTTGAGGATTCTGCTTCCAATTGAGATGAGGCTAGGATCCCATGGGGCAGATGGATGGAACTGTCTTGCTTGCAGTTGTATATACTCTTTGTTTTTTGGGATGGGCGTTGTCCATCATCATCCTTTTATTAACTGTCCTGGGTGAGATCGATGAACTGGAGAGAAGGTATTGGCTGCAACTCTGCTGAGATTCAGGGCTTACCTGACATATGAACAGCTGGAAGATTTAAATCTCTGGAACATATATTTAATGGGTATAGTGTTAATTATTATGTTCAAAAGGGGCAAAAGAACCATGTGTAGGAAAATTATAAATGAGTCTATCTTTGATACATTGGGGGAGATGGGTTATCATATATTCCAAGGTAAAGCCCACGGATGGGGTGCCAATTTCCTGGGGTCGTCTGCCCTGCCTAAAGTGTCTAGATGTCTCTAGACCCTCAGGAGCACCCCTACTTGAAGCACTGGTTACTGTGGCAGTCAGTGAGATCCTCCTGAGGATCTGGAATGACCACTTGCTCACTTTGAAAACTCTTAGCCATAAAAACTCATTTGTGTTTAACATTTCTCCCTTTTGGTCTAGGTCTTTTTCCAAATGCATTGTTCCTGGTGCTTGGTGTTAATCCCTAAGTACCAGGGCGGCTCAACCCTGGGAGTGATGTCCCATTTCAGGGGGAAGGTAGTGGATTTATATGCTGAATTTGGCTTAGAGAGAGGCCACATTTGAGCAACAAGAAGGCTTTCAGGAGGCAACTCTTAGGCAACATATATTACTACACTTAAGTTTTGATTTTGCAAGAACAAGGTTCATAAGTATAAGCATCAATATCAAGGGCATGGTGTATTGGTCTGTCCTTCTTTGCTAGGCACTGTCCATGTACTTTAGAGATTCTTGCCAGTCTATGAGAGAATGTAGCAGGACTTCCCAGGATGGGAATTCAATATTCTGTCAATTATTTTGTGGGCCTCTACCCACTGAGACAACAGCCCATGACCACATGAATGCATTCATATTACATAGAGGCATGCCCCAGGAACACTCTTTCTCACACATCCCACCCCCCCACACACCCATGCCCCAGACTAGTGATCCTCTCCTAATGCAGTTGCAACCCTTCTGTGATCCATAACCTCCTCAAAAACTAAGCCAACAACAAAAAAATAAAATAAAATAATATTTTTTTTGCCTTGTGCCTTTCCTAAGATCTGTTATCTTTTATGTATATTGACAATTTCTTCTGTATGTTCCTCCATTGTCTTTTTTCCCCACTCTATTTTCCAAGAAGCTTTAGGTTACAGAGGAATCACATAGAAAATATAGGGAATTCTCATATACCCCATTCCCCCTGCCCACATGCTCCCCTACCAATAACATCCTTTATGATTATGACACATTTGTTATAATTGATGAACAAATATCAAATCATTGCTACTAACCATGGCCAGTGGTTTACATTATGGTGTACCTTTTGTACTGTATACTTTTATAAGTTCTGAAAAAATGTATAATGGCCTGTATCCATCATTGCAAGATCATGCAGAACAATTCCAATGCCACAAAGATGCCCTATGTTCCACACATTCTTCCGTCCCCCTCCCCGTGGAACCTACGGCAACCACTAAGTTTCAATTTTTGAAGAAAAGGATTCATAGCTACATGCATTAATATTGAGGGGTTGATATTACTGGTCTGTTGTCTTTTATTAGGTGCTGCCTATGTACTCGAGATGTTCTTGTGCCTCTATTTGATAATATAGCAGGACTCCCAAGTGTGGGAGTTTAGTATTTTTGCTGTTGTTGTTGTTTATTGTGTGGGTTTCCACTCACTGAGATAACACCCTATGCCAAGGTGAACACATTCACATTCCATAGAAGGATGCCCCAGGCGCACCATTAACCCTGGTTAGGTGCATAAGTGTTTATGATTGTACTTTCTTCTTGATAAATTACCCCATTTTATTAATATATAGTGTACTTGTCTCTTTCAATAGTTTTGCATTTAAAGTCTATTTTATCTGATATTAGTATAGCTACTCTGGCCCTTTTTTCTTTATTGTTTGCATGTATAGTCATTTTCCAACCATTCACTTGCACCTTCTTTGTGTTCCTGGGTCTAGGGTTAGTTTCTTATAGACAGCATATAGATGGGTCATATTTCCTTATCCACTCTGCCAATCTGTGTCTATGATTGGAGAGTTTAATCCATTAACATTCAATGTTATTACTTACATTGTAATACTTACATTGGCCATTTTTTCTTTAGGTCTGTATATGTCATATTTCATTTTTATTTCTCTTTTAATCTTTTTAGTTATTCTTACTAATAATCCTCCTTTATCCACTCTCCTCCAACCCTCTCTCTCCTGTTTTTCTTTTCAACCTTCAGAATTCCCTTTATTATTTTTTCAAGGGTAGGTTTCTTGTTGACAAACTCTCTTAATTTCTGTTTATCTGTGACTATTTTGAACTCTCCCTCATTTTTGAATGACAGCTTTGCTGGATATAGATTTCTTGACTGGCATTTTTTTTTTCTTTTAGCACCTTAACTGTCATACTACTGCCTTCTTGCCTATATGGTTTCAGATAGGAAATCAGCACTTAATCTTATCGAACTTCCCTTGTAGATAATGGATGTCTTTTCTTTTGCCACTTTCAGTATTCTCTCTTTGCTCTACGTGTTTGACAATTTGATAAGTATAGGTCTCGGGGTAGTCCTGTTAGGATTTATACTGTTTGGAGTGTTCTGCACTTCCGGGACATGTAAATCTATGTCCCTCAAAAGAGTTGAGAAATTTTCAGCCATTATTTCTTCCAACACTCCTTCTGTCCACTTTCACTTCTCTTCTCCCTCTGGGATGCATATAATATGTATTTTTGTGCATTTCATGTTATCATTCAATTCCCTGAGTTCCTGATGATATTTTTCTGTTTTTTAAAAAATCTGTCTATGGAATTTCAGATGTATTATCTTCTATATCACTTATTCTTTCCTCTGCCTGTTCCAATCTTCTGTTATGTGCTTCCAGCATATTTTTAATTTCTTGCTTTGTGCCTTTCATCACCATCAGATCTGTTATCTTTTTATGTATGTTTACGATTTCTTCTGTATGTCCCTCCAGTGTCATCTTAATATCCTTCATCTTTTCCTTCACTTCATTAAGTTGATTAATGATATTTGTTTAGGCATCCTCGATTAGTTGTTCCACATTCTGCATCTCCTCCTGTTTTTCAGTTTGTTCATTAGGCTGGGCCATGTCTTCCTGTTGCTTAGTATATGTCTGTAATTTTTTTGCTGGTATCTAGGCATCTGTTATCTTGATGGGCTTATTCAGAAGGTTAGTTTCTCTTTCTCCACTAGGGTTTTATTTTGTGTTAAAGTTCCTCTCTGACACTTAGTTCCACTTATTCTATATCCTTGTAGTTGCCCACATTTCCCTGAGATATTATTAGAAAAGGAAAGAAAGGAGAAGCAATAAAGAATTAAAAACAAAATGATGCAAAGTAACTTTAAAAGAAAAAAGCAAATAAGAGTGAAAAATAAAAAAAGGATTAAAAATAAAAAACGTGGAATAAAAAAGAGAAAGAAACAGGAAAAAAAAGATAGAATAAAATAAAAGACCAGAAAGATGAGAAGAGAATAAAGAAATGAGGAACTCAGGAGAAGGTGGAATGAAAGAAACACAACAGAATAATATAAAATGAAAGAATGAAAAGAAATAAACTAAGGGGAAAAGAGAGAAAAAAGGAGAGAAAAAAGCAAAAACAACTTCAAAAAGGAAAAAAAAAGAGGAAGAAAACAGACTTCCCTCTCTGGCCACCAGCAACTGTCTCAGGCTACCAGTGCTCACCAGTCAATCTCCTTGTAAGCCTGCTCTCCCCAGGTAAGGTACCTGGGTGTAGAGAAAAGAATAAAGAATAATAATAATTTAAAAAAATCAAGTAACCTAAAAATAAAAAAAAAACAACTCTAAGTTTCCTATCTGAGGGTGCTTGTCCTTCAACTCCTGCTTTCTGCAGCATCAAGGGTGCCTCTCCCCACCCCACCCCGTCCCCCCTTATCACTCAGAGTAGCTATTTTTTTTCTTTTTAGTAGGTACTAGGTATTGAACCCAGGACCTCTTACATGTGAAGCAGTTTAACCACTGAGCTACACCCTCTACACTGGTTAGATTAGGCTAATGAAGGCTTGTCATCTGCCTCTGCCTGTCTTCTTTTACCTCAGGCTAGTTAGGGTTCTAATGTTTTGGCATTTGCCTCTCCATTCTTCCCACTCTCCTGGACAATTAGGCACCCGTCAGCCTGCCCCCTCACTGACCCATTTCCTCTCTCTCCCAGGGTTGGTGGGTGTGGCAGCCTGCCAGATCAGTTCCTCCTTCCCTCTTCCTGGAGCTATTTCAGGGCTGGCTGGTGTCTTTTTTCCCCGTTCCTCCAGCCCTATCTTCCACCACTCTACAGCTATCTCCCCCTGAATTGACTGGGTGCCGGATCCTCACACCTGTTTGCCCCGCGGCTCCCCCACCTCAAGAGCCTCCTGGGTACCGGGACATCCCCCTGGTCACCTGGGGAAGTGGGGGAGTTAACTTATTCTAGGAGCTGGCTGAGCACTGGTCTTGCAGCCAGGTCACTTCCCTGGCTTCCCTTGCCTCCCAGTCGGCTTTGAATGTCCTATCTTCTATAGGTTCCTTTTCCCTCCGGCCAACTGTGTCTACCCTCTCTAGCTATCCTCTCTAATTGTCTCCATGGTCATATGGCTTCCCTTCTGCCAGGTAATCCTGCTTACCTTCCCGCAGTTTCTGGAGGAGGATTGCAGCCTGCCGTTCGCTATTCCACCATCTTGGAACCTCCCTTCCTCATTTTTTTTTTTAATCAATTTTTTTGATACATATTAATAAGGCATACAGTTTATCCAAAGTGTACAATCAGTAGTTTTTGGTATAATCACATACTTGTGCATTCATGATTTCAATCATTATTTAAACATTTTCAATAATAATAATAAAGAAGGAACAAACAAACAAAAAATTCCTTACCTGTCAATCTCTCTGTTTCCCCTGCTGTACATAGCTGCTATTTCTGGCTATTCTTGCACAATTATTTATTTGTTTGTTAAGCAGTTTTACTGAGATACATTGAATACCATATGATCTATCCAAAGTGTATAATCAATGGCTTTTAGTATAATCACAATGTTGTGCATTCATCATCTTAAGAATTTTAGAACAATTTCATTACTCCAAAAAGAAGGACTCCACACTCCTTAGCATTCCTTCCACAGCCCTACATAACCACTAATTTAATTGGAACTTTATAAATTGATTTATATTCTCATTTTATATAAATGCAATAATACAATATGTAGTACTGTGTGTCTGGTCTCCTTCACTTAGTATAATTTTTTTTTTTTGTCTGATATTAAACATTTTGTAGTATTAACCTATATTTGTTCTGCTTCAAAGAAAAACGGTCTTATATATGCAATTTTACCCATATTCATATTTCACATAATATATTTAGTTCATAATAGGGTAATCATAACAGTATTTGTCCTTTTGTGTCTGGCTTGCTTCAATCAACAGGTTGAGTGAACCTCTAGGTTCATCCATGTTGTCATGTATTTCACAACTTCATTTCTTCTTACCACTGCATAATATTTCATTGTGTGTATACTCCACAAATTGTTTATCCATTCATCAGTTGATGACATCTGGGTTGTCTCCAACTTTTGGCAATTGTGAATAAAGCTGCTATGAATATCAGTGTGCAGATGTCTATTCGTGTCACTGCTCTCAGTACTTCTGGGTATAAACTTAGCAATTGTATTGTCAGGACCCAAGACTTCCTTAGGAACTGCCAAACAGTCTTCCATAGTGGCTGTACCATTCTATATTCCCTCTAAAGCGAGTAAGTGTTTCTATCTCTCCACATCCTCTCCTACATTTACAGTTTTCTGACTTTTTAATAGTGGCAGTTTAATAGTGCGAAATGTGTGAAATGAGCTCTCATTGTAGTTTTGGCTTGCCTTTCCCTAATCGCTAGTGATGTTGAACATTTTTTCATATGTTTCTTTGCCATTTGTATTTCTTCTTTGGAACAGTTGCTTTTTCAAGTCTTTTGCCCATTTAAAAAATATATACTTTTTATTTTTTTAAAAAGAAACTTAGATTACATAAATGTTGCATAAAAAATATAGGGGATTCCCATGTGCCCCACTCCCTAGCCCTCCCACCTTTTCCCACATCAACAACATCCTTCATTAGCTTGGTACGTTTGCCACAATTGATGAACACATCTTGGAGTATTGCCACTAAGTATGGATTATAGTTTACATTGTAGTTTACACTCTTCCCTGCACATTTTTGTAAGTTATTACAAGATACACAGTGACTGGTATCTGTCATTGCATTGTCATTCAGGACAATTCCCAAGTCCCAAAAATGCCCCCAGATTACACCTGTTTTTTCCTCTCCCTGCCCTCAGAACCTCCAGTGGCCACTGCCTCCACATCAATGATAAGAGTTTTTCCATTGCTAGAATCCCAATGAGTTTATAGTAGAATACCAGTAAGTCCATTCTAGTCCATATTTTATTCCCCAATCCTGAGGATTCTGGGATGATGATGCCCACTCCACCTCTAATTAAGTCGGGGTTTCAATCCCATATGGCTGATGGATGGGACTCTCTTGCTTGCAGTTGTAGATTCTCTCGGTTCCTTGGTATGGTGATTGTCCATCATCACCTCCTTGTTAGTTGTCCTGGGTGAGTCCGATGAACTGGAGAGTAGGTGTTGCAAATCTGTTGAGATTCAGGGCCCAACTAGTACATGGACAGCCCAAAGTTTAAGGCTCTTGGACATCTGTCAACTCTAGTACTAACTATGGGTTAAAATAGAAGGGTTAAGAGAGCCACACGTAGGGAAACCACAACTGAGTCGAACTCTGTCACACTGGGGAACATAAATTCCAAAGTAGGGCACACTGGCAGGGTGCCAAACTCCTGAGCTTTCTGCCCTTCCTAGAGTATCTGGGTGTCTCCACAGCCCTTAGGAGCCCTGCTATTTGAGGCAACATTTACTTTGGCAGTCAATGAGTTCCTGCTGAGACGTGCATAAGCATAATTTCTGGAATGACCTCCCAACTCACTTTGAAGTCTCTTAGCCAGTTAAACTCATTTGTCTTTACCCTTTCCCCCTTTTGGTTAAGGTCTTTTTCAGTAGCATTGCTAGTTTGTGCTTGGTGGTAATCCCTTGGTGCCAGGGAGGCTCATCCCTGGGAGTCGCGTCCCATGCTGGGGAGAAGGTAATGCCTTTATATGCTGTTTGGCTTAGAGAAAGGCCACATTTGAGCAAGAAGGAGGCTCTCAAGAGGTAACGCTTAAGCATCCTATAATACTAGGTTAAGTTTAATTTCAAAAGTAAAGGTTCATAAGTACAGTCATCAGTATAAAGGGCTCGTCAATGGTCCATTCTCATTCACTAGTCACTGCCCCTATATTCAGGGGATTCTCATTGTCCCATTAGAGAATGTGGCAGAGCTCTCCAGGATGGTAATTCAACATTCCTTTGGTTATTGTATGAATCTCCACCCACTGTGACAATGCCCCATGAACACTTGAACACATTCACATGCCTTATAGGCATGCCACAGGTAAACCTCCTTCCATGCATCCCCCATCTCTGACACCCCACACCAATGATCCTCGCCCACCACAGCTGTAACTCCTCTGTGATCCAAAACTTCTTCAAAATTGAAGCCAACTAAATAACTGAGTACAATTAATAGGAAAATGATATAATAATGATAGATGTAAAAATAATGAATAAAATACAACTTTTTAAAAAGTTTGAAATAATTAAAGAAATATAAAATTAAAAATTTTTTGATATTATGTCTTTCATCACTGTAAGATCTGTTGTCTTGTATGTACAGTGACATTTTCTTCCGTTTATTCCCCCAGTGTCTTATTCTTTTCATTTTGTCTTCAAAGAATCTTTAGGTCACAGAAAAGTCATGTATAGAATATAGGTGATTCCCATATACCCAGCATCTTCCCCCTTTTCTCCTTTCCCCCATCAACACTTTACATGTGGGTGGTACATTTGTTAAAATTGATGCACAAGTATTGAAACATTGCTACTAACCATGGTCAATGATTTACATTATGGTTTACATTTTGGACCATACAATTTTATTGATTTTGATGAAGTTTGACATGGCCTGTATCCGTCATTGCAAGATCATGTAGAACAATTCCACTGCCCCCAAAATGTCCCATGTTCCATCTATTCTATTCCTTCCTCCCCTTCCCCTCGGGACCCATGATAACTACCAAGATTAACTCATTGAAGGACAGGATTCATAGGTACTTGCAACAACATTGAGGGCTTGACATACTGACCTGTCCTCCCCTATTAGGCACTGCCTATGCTCTCAAGAGACTCCCGCCCCTCTATTTAAGAACATAGCAGGACTCCCCATGATGGGGGTCCAACATCTTCCTGCTTATTGTGTGAGTCTCCATGCACTGATACTACACACTATGACAAGTTGAATGCTACACACTCCCTGGAAGCCTGCCCCAGGTGTGCCCTGTCCCGCATGCTCCCCATGTCCACAACTAAAACCAGGAACCCTCCCCTGCCATATTTGCCAAAAGAACATTCCCAACATTGTAGTTTCAACCACATACTGGCAAATCCACATAGTTCACCTGCTCCCTCGCCCAACCCTTCCCCCAGTTCCATGAATAGTCCAACCCACCCTCCTCACCAAACCCCCTCATAGGCCAGCAGCACACAGCCCAATAGCATTCCTGCACCACTGTTATGCCCATCCACTGCACAACTACACCCTTCTACTTTATCATAGATTTCGCCCATATGGGCATTGACTCACAACTTTCTTCTCCCTTTCTGTCTCCTGTAAACCTATCTTCCAGACTCTAGCTCTGTGAGTCTGCTCAGTTTGCTTAATTCATATCAGTGAGGTCAGGTAATATTTGTCCTTCAGTGCCTGGCTTGCTTCGCTCAACATAAGGTCTTCAAGATTCATCCATGTTTACTGTGTGTTAATATTGCATTCCTTACAGCTGAGTAATATTCCATATTATATATATACCACAATTTGTTTATCCATTCATCCGTTGATGGACATTTGGGTTGTTTCCAATTTTGGCAATTGTGAATAATGCTGTTATGAATATTGGTGTGCAATTTATCTGTTCATATCCCTGCTTTCAATTCTTCTGGGTATATACCCAGCAGTGGGATTGCTGGATCATATGGCAATTCTATAGTTAGAATCCTGAGGAACTGCCAAACTGTCCTCCACAATGGCTGCACCATTCTTCATTCCCCCAGCAGTGGATAAGGGTTCCCATTCCTCTACACCCTCTCCAAAACTTGTAGTCCTCTGTTTTTTTGATAGCCACCAGACTAATGGGTATAAGATTATATCTCATTGTGGTGTGATTTGCATTTCCCTAATAGCTAGTGATGTTGAGCATCTTTTCATGTGCTTTTTAGCCATTTGTATTTCTTCTTTGGAGAATTATCTATTCAAATCACTTGCCCATTTTTTAAAGTGGGTTGTTTGTCTTTTTATTTTCGAGGCATAGGATTTCTTTATATATACTGGATATTAGGCCCCTGTCAGATATATGTTTACCTAATATTTTCTCCCATTGTGTAGGCTGCCTTTTCACTTTCTTGATAAACTCCTTTGAGTTGCAAAAGTTTTTAATTTTGAGGAGGTCCCATTCATCTACTTTTTCTTTTGTTGCTCGTGCTTTGGGAGTAAAGTTAATGAATCCATTTCCTAATCCAAGATCCTGTAGGTGCTTCCCTATATTATCTTCCAAGATCTTTATGGTCTTGGCTCTTACATTTACATCTTTGATCCATCTTGATTTAATTTTTGTGTAAGGTGTGAGGTGATATTCCTCTCTCATTATTTTGGATATGGATATCCAGTTTTCCAATCACCATTTGTTGAAGAGGCTGTTCTCTCCCAGTTGAGTGGGTTTGGTGGTGTATTAGTCAGTCAAAGGGGTGCTAATGTGAAATACCAAAAAATGGGTTGGTATTTATAAAGGGTATTTATTTGGGGTAGAAGTCCACAGATACCAGGCCATAAAACCTTAAGTTTCTTCTCTCACCAAAGTCCTTTGCTACGTGTTGGAGCAAGACAGCTGCTGACTTTTGCCAGGGTTCAGGCTTCTTGGGTTCCTCTCTTCCTGGGGCTGTGTTTCTCTCCGGGCTTAGCTCTTCTGGTTCCTCCACAAGGTCAGCTGCAGACTATCAGGCGAACACTTCTCTTCTCCTGGGGCCTTCTTCAACATAAAACCTCCAACATCAGAACTGCTTCTCAAAAACTGCTTCAACTCTGTTCTTTGCCTTGCCTTTTATATTCGATTCCCCACCCACCAAGGGGTGGGGCTCCACGCTCTACTGACGTGGCCCAGTCAATGCCCTAATCATAACTTAATCATGCCCAGATTAGCAGATCAGTTTACAAGCATGATCCAATTATATTTTTGGAATTCATAATTACATCAAATTCC
>JAQZBX010036445.1:0-24177 GCA_029593785.1 Cabassous unicinctus
CCAATTTTCTCTACCTATGTTATTTCTTTTCCTTTCTTCATTTTTCTATCTTCTGCTGTCTGTTGTTCTTTATTTCCACCTATTTTTGTTTGGTCTTCAATTTTTCTTCTTTTTATTTTTATTTCCTTTTTTCTGTTTTCTCTTTTACTTTTTTCCCATTTTTTCTTTTCTTTTCTCTTCTCTCTCTTCTCATCATTTTGGCCTTTTAATTCATTCTGTATATTTTTCTCTATTCAGTTTCTCAATTCATTGTACTCTACTTTTTAATTTTTATTCCTCTGCACTTCTTACTTGATTTAATTATTCATTTTCCTAGGCCTCATACACATCCTCTTCTATCTTTTAGTATTATTTTTACTATTACCCCATTTCTCTGCTTAACTTTTTCCTTTACATGGGCCTTAATTTCTTTTTTCAATGGAACATGGACAAGAGCAAGGAAATAGAATAAGAGGCAGGAAGTGTCAAAGTGAAAACTTACTACACACAAAAACAACAAAATAAAATCCTAGATTAGAAAGAGAAGCTAATCAACTGAACAAACCCATCAAAATAAGCTGATGCCTAGACACACAAAAAAATTACAATCCATACTAAGTAACAGGAAGACATGGCCCAGTCCAACCAACTAACCAACCAAAAAATAGGAGGTTATGCAGAACATGGAACAACTAATCAAAACTGTTCAAACAAATATCAAAAATCAACTTAATGAAGTGAAGGAAGGGATTAAGGATATTAAGAAGACACTGAGAGAACACACTGAAGAAATTGTAAACATGCATAAAAAGATAATGGACGTGATGGTGATGAATGGCTCAATACAAGAAATTAAAAATACACTGGGCTCACATGACAGCAGATTTGTACATGCAGAGAAAAGAGTCAATGATGTGGAAGACAGTATAGCTATAATCAAATAGTAGAACAGAGATTTAAAAAAATAGAAAAAATCCTCAGGATTTAATGGTGCATGAAACACACAAAAATATACATTACAGACATCCCAGAGGGAGAAGAGAAGGGAAAGGGGACAGAAGGTGTGTTGGAGGAAATAATGGCTGAAAACTCGTCAACACTATTGAAGAACATGGATGTACATATCCCAGAAATGCATTGCACCCCAAACAGTATAAATCCTAACAAGCCTACTCCAAGACATATACTTGTCAACTGATTCAATGCTAAAAACAAAGAGAGATTACTTAAAGACGAAAGAAAAAGAAGAACCATCACATACAAGGGCAGCTTGATAAGATTAAGTACTGATTTTGCATTTGAAATCATGGAGGCAAGAATGCAGTGGTATGACGTATTTAAATTAAGGTGATAAAAGGAAAAAAACCTTCAGCCCAGAATTCTCTATCCAGCAAAACTGACATTCAAAAATGAAAGAGAGTTCAAAATAGTCACAGATAAACAGAAATTAAGAGAGTATGTCAATAAAAAACCTACAAATCAAGAAATACTAAAGGGAGTTCTGCAGGTCAAAAGGAAAAAAACAGGAGAGTGAGAGTTGGAGGAGAGTGTAAGAACAATGAAAAAGATAAGAAAAGAATTGAAAACAATATATGGCATACATAAACCTAAAGAATATATGGCTAATGTAAATAATTCCTTGACAGTAATAACATTGAAGGTTAGTGGATAAAACTGACCAGTCAAGAGACACCGATTGGCAGTGTGGATAAGGGAATATGACCCATATATACACTGTAAAGAAGAAAGCAAACTTAGACCCAGGTATGCAAGGAGGTTGAAAGTGAATGACTGGAAAACAATTTTACAAGCAAACAATAACCAAAAAAGGGGGGGAGTAGCTAAATTAATATTGGAGAAAATATACTTTAAATGCAAAGCTATGTTTGATACTAAGAAGGACATTATTTGTTAATAAAAGCGGTAATCTATCAAGAAAAATGGACAATCATAAACATTTATGCACCTAACCAGGGGGACTTTAATACACTGATATAACCATTACACAGAATATTTCAGCAGAGAATCAAAAAAGAAACAAAGACATTTAATAATACACTTGGGGATCTGTACCTAATAGATATAGAGGGAACATAAAACAAAATAAAGCAGGATATACATTCTTAACTGCACATGGATCATTCTCCAGGATAGACCACATACTAGGCCACAGAACAACTCTCAATGAATTCAGAAAGATTGAAATTATACAAAATAATTTTTCTTATCACAGTGGAATGAAGCTGGAAATCACTAAGGGACAGAGAACCAAATTAGGCACAAATATATGGAATTTGAACAGCATACTCTTGGACAAACAGTGGGTCAAGGAGGAAATTGCAAAAGAAATCAGTAACTACCTTTAAATGAATGAAAATGACAATACAATGTATCAAAACTTATGTGATGCAGCAAAAGCTATATTGAGAGGAAAATTCATAGCCATAAATGTCTGTATTAGAAAAGAAGAAAGAGATTTTCAAAGACCTAACTGAACACCAGGAGGAATTAAAAAAAGAACAACAAATTAACCCCAAAGCAATTAGAAAGAAGGAATTAACAAAGATTAGAGCAGGGAAAAAAAATGAAATTGAAAATAAATAAGCACTGGAAAAAATAAACAAAACCAAAAGCTGGTTCTTTGAGGAGATCAGTAAACTTGAAAAATCCTTAGCTAGACCAACAAAGAAAAAAAGAGAAGATCTAACTACATAAAATAAGCAATGAGGAAGGAGATATCACCACTGACCACACAGAAATAAAGAATATCATAAGAGGATACTTTGAGAAATTTTATGCCAACAAGATGGATAATTTAGAGGAAATGGACAAATTCCTAGAAACACACAAGCAGCCTACCCTGACAAAGAAGAAACTGATTAACTCAACAGAACAATCACAAGTAACAAATTAGAATTAGTCATCAAATCTCCCAACTAAGAAATGCCCAGGACCAGACAGCTTCACAGGTAAATTCTACCAACATTCTGGAAAGAAATAATTCCAATCCTGCTTAAACCTTCCAAAAAATAGAATTGGAGGGAACATTACCTAACTCATTCAAAGATGCCAACATCACTCTAATCCAAAGCCAAACAAAAACACCACAAGAAAGGAAAACTAAAACTATAGACCAATCTTTGTAATGAACCTAGATGCTAAAATCCTCAACAAAATATTTGCTAATCATATTCAAGAACACAGCAAAAGAATGATACTCCATGACCAAGTGGGTTTAATCCCTGGTATGCAAGGATGGTTCAACATTAGAAAATCAATGTAGTACACCACATAAACAGATTGAAAGAAAAAATCACATGATCATCTCTGTAGAGGCAAAAAAAGCATTTGACAAATTACAACACCCTTTCCTGATAAAAACACTACAAAAGACAGAAATAGAAGGAAACTTCTGAAAGACAAAAAAGAATATATATGAACAACCCAGAGCTAACATCATATTCTATGGAGAAATCCTAAAAGCTGCCCCTCTAGGATCAGGAACAAGACAAGAATGCCCACTTTCATCACTCCTATTTAACATTATGTTAGAAGTACTTGCTTAAGCACTTAGAGAAGAAAAAGATATAAAAGGCATCCAAATTGCAAAGGAAGAAATAAAAATTTCAGTATTTGTAGATGACATGATTCTATACATAGAAAGCCCTGAGAAATCTACCACAAAGCTTCTAAGCTTATAAATGAGTTCTGGAAAGTCACACATTATTAGATCAAAGTGCAAAAATCAGTAGCATTTTTGTACACCAATAATGAGCAACCTGAGGCAGAAATCAAGGGGAAAAATCTCATTTACACTAGCAACTAAAAGAATCAAACACCTAGGAATGAATTTAACTAAAGATGTAAATGACTTATATGCAGAAAACTACACAGCACAGTTAAAGGAAATCAAAGAAGATTTAAATGAATGTAAGAATACTCCCTGCTCATGGATAGGAAGACTAAGCATTATTAAAATGTCTATCCTACCCAAACTTATATACAAATTTAACACAATACCAATAAAAATCACCACAGCATTTTTACTGAATTAGAAAATCTAACTATGAAACTTATCTGGAAGGGCAAGAGGCCCTGAATAGCCAAAAACATATTGAAAAAGATAAATGAAATTGGAGGAATCACATGACCTGACTTTAAAACATACTACAAAACTACAGTAATCAAAATTGCATGGTATTTGCACAATGATAGACATACTGATCAATGGAATTGAATTGAGAGTTCTGATACAAATCCTCACATATACAGTCAATTGATATTTGACAAGGCCACCAAGCCCATTCAACTGGGAAAGAATGGCCTCTTCAACATACAGTACTTGGAGAACTGGATATCCATATCCAAAAGAATGAGAGAGGAACATCATCTCACACCTTATACAAAAATTAACTCAAGATAGGTCAAAGATCTAAATATAAGGACCAAGCCAATAAAGACCTTGGAAGATAATGTGGGGAACCATCTCCAGGATCTTGTAATAGGAAATGGTTTCATGAACTTCACACCCAAATCACAAGCAGTGAAAAAAAAAAATAGATAAATGAGACCTCCGCAAAACTGAAAACTTTTGCACCTCAAAGAAGTTTGTCAAGAAAGTGAAAAGGCAGGCTACTCAATGGGAGAAAATATTTGGTAAACGTATCTGATAAGGGCCTAATATCCTGCACATATAAAGAAATACTACAGCTTGAAAATAAAAAGACAAACAACCCATTTAATAAAAGGGCAAGTGATTTGAATAGGCACTTCTCCAAAGAAAAAATACAAATGGCTGAAAAGCACATGATAAGATGCTCAACATCACTAGCTATTAGGGAAATGCAAATTAAAACTACAATGAAATATCATCTTACACCCATTAGACTGGCAGCTATTAAAAAAAGAGGACTACAAGTGTTGGAGAAGATGTGGAAGAATTGGAACACTGATCCACTGCTGGTGAAATGTAGAATGGTGCAGCCATTATGGAGGACAGTATGACAGTTCTTCAGAAAACTAACTATAGAACTGCCATATAATCCAGTAATTCCACTGCTGGGTATACACCCAGAAGAATTGAAATCAAGGACATGAACAGATACATGCATGCCAATGTTCACAGTGGCATTATTCACTATTGCCAAAAGTTGGAAACAACTCAAATACCCTTCAACAGATGAAAGGATAAAAAAAAATGTTTATACATATAAAGGAATATTACTCAGCTGTAAGAGGGAATATAGTATTAACTCATGACATAATATGGATGAATCTTGAAGACGTTATATTGAGTGAATCAAGCCAGGCACTGAAGGACAAATATTACATGACTTCACTGATATGAATTAAGCAAATTGAGCAGACTCAGAGAGCTAGAGTCTGGAAGATAAGTTTATAGGAAATAGAAAGTGAGAAGTTTGTGAGCCAATGCACATAAGGGCAAAATCTAAGATAAGTTGGAAGTATGTAGTTGTGGAGTGGAGGGACATGACAATGGTGCAGTGATACAATTGGGTTAAGCAACACAGGTATGGCAGGGGGTAGGGTGTGGATGTTGGTTTGGACTCTCCATGGAAATGAGGGAAGGGTTGGGGTAGGGAGTAGGTCAATAGTGGTGATTGGTGGGTACATGGTTGAAACTACAATGTTTGGAATGGTCTTTTGGCAATAAGGCAATGTCATATTACTTATTTAGGACATTGGATGTGGGGGCATTCAGGACAAGGCACACCTTGGGCAGGATTCTGGAAGTGTGTGAGTGTTCATCTTGACATAGTGTGTTATATCAGTGTGTAGAGAACCACAAAATGAGAGGAAAGGTATTGGGCTGCCATTCTGGGGAGGGCAGCTATGTTCTCAAATATGGGGTGGGAGTCTCTTGAGAGCATGGGCAGTGCCCGATAGGGGAGGACAGACCAATGTGTCAAGACCTCAGTGTTGTTGCAAGTAACTATGGATCTGGTCCTGCAAGGAGTGAAGCCTGGTGGTTACCATGGGTCCTGAGGGTAGGGACAGTGAGGAATAGACTAGATGGAACAGGTGGCATTTTGAAAGTGATGGAAATGTTCTTCCTGATCTTGCAATGATGGATACAGGCCATGTTAAGTTTCATCAACATGTATAAAAGTATATGATATAAAATGTAAACCATAATGTAAACCATTGACCAATTTTTGGTAGCTATGTTTAAATATTTGTATATCAGTTGTAACAAATGTACCATCCACATATAAAATGTCATTAATGGTGGAAGGTGGGAAAGAGAGAGGATGTTGGGTATATGGGAGTCCCCTATATTCTGAACATGAGTTTGCTGTGACCTAAAACTGCTTTGAAGTCAAAATGAAGAAGTATGACCATGGGAGAATAAATGGGAAAAAATGTCACTGTACATACAGGACAACTGAACTTACAGTATGAAAGACAAAATGTCAAAAAATTTTATATTTTTTTCATTATTTTTATTAGGCTAAATTTTTATTTTTTAATTTTTAAATTCTTTTGTATTTTATTTCTTATTTTTAGAAACTATCATTATTTTTTAAATTTTCTTATTAATTGTATTTGCCTAATTTATTGACTTCATTTTTTGAAGGAATTTTGGATCACAGAAGTGTTACAACTGTGTCAGGAGAGGACCATTTGTGTGGGGTGTCATTGATGGGTATACATGGGAGGAAGTTCACCTGGGCATACATATAAGGCACACAAATGTGTTCAAATGTTCATGGGGTATTGTCATGATGGGTTGGGATTCACACAATAACTGAAAGGATATTGAGTTCTCATGCTGGATACCTCTGCCACATTCTCTAATGGAATAGCAAGAATCCCCCAATTACAGAGACAATGGCTACTGAAGGAGGATGATCCAATGATGGGCCCTTGCTTTTGATCACTGTGCTTATGAACCTTTACTCTTGAAATTGAAACTTAGTCTAATATTATAGGGTGCCCAAGAGTTACCTCCTGAAAGCCTCCTTGTTGTTCATATGTAGCCTTTCTTTAAGCCATACTCAGAAAATAAATCCAATAAATTCTCCCCAATGTGGGACATGGCTCCTAGGGATGAGCCTCCCTGGCACTGAGAGATTACTACCAAGCACCAACTAACAATGCAACTGGAAATACACCTTGACCAAAAGGGGGAAGAGGTAAAGACAAATGAGTTTATATGGCTAAGAGACTTCAAAGTGAGTTGGGAGTTCACTTCAAATGTTACACTTATGCACATCTCAGCAGGATCTCTTTGACTGCCAAATTAGACACTACCCCAAATAGTGGGGCTCCTGAGGGCTCTGGAGACACCCAGGCACTATGGCCAGGGCACATAGTTCAGGAGTTTGGTGCCTTGTCAGTGGGACCTACTTTGGAGTTTGTGCTCCCCAGTGTGACAAAGTTGGACTCAGTTGTGGTTTCCCTACACATGGCTCTTTTGTCCTTTTTGAACCTATAGTTGGTGCTGGCATTGGTAGGTATATGTCCAAGAGACTTGAATCTTTAGGCTGTCCATGTGCCAGCTGGGCCCTGAACCTCAACAATGTTGCAACACCTACTCTCCAGTTCATTGGACTCACAGGACAACTATCAAGGAGGTGAGGATGGGCAACCACCAACCCAAGGACCCAAGAGAGTCTACAGTTGCAAGCAAGAGAGTCCCATCCATCATCCATATGGGACTGAAGCTCCCTCTCAGAGGTGGACTGGACATCACCATCCCAGAATCTTCAGGATTGGGGAATGAACTATGAACTAGAGTGGACTTACTGGTATTCTATTATAGACTTATTGTGATTCTAGCAATGGAAGAAATTATATCATTGATGTGTAACAGTGGCCAATGGAGGTTCTGAGGGGAGGGAGAGGGAAAACAGGTGTAATACAGGGACATTTTTGGGACTTAGAAATCAGTCTGAATGACATTGCAATGACAGATACAGGCCATTATATATCTTGCCATAACCTACAGAATTGTGTGGGAAAGAGTGCGAACTACAATGTAAACTCTAATCCATGCTTAGTGATAATGCTCCAAAATATGTTCATCAATTGCAATGAATGTAACACACTAATGAAGGATGTTGTTAATGTGGGTAAATTTGGGATGTGTGGGGAGCAGGGAATACAGGAATCCCCTATATTTTTTATGAAACATTTATGTAATGTAAATATCTTTAAAAAAAATAAAAAATACATTAAAAAAAGAAAACACTACATAATTCCTCACACCTCCACAATAAGCATCGTTCATGTTCCCACAAGCAGGAATTGCTTTGTGTCCTATTTTCTGATCCCATTCTCTATTCAAAACTGAAAAGTAACAAGGAGACAGATAAAAAAACATAAAATGAGACAAATGAAATCAAAATTTTCAAATATTAAAATGACTTGACAAAGTATTTCCAAAGATTTTACTTTTACTGGTGTCACAGTAAAGAGAGGAAATTCAGTGAGGGAGACACTTGGGGTGCTGCTAAAACAGCATGTATCCTTCCTGATATATTATATGTGTGTATTTTGCTTGTTTATCATCTGTCTGCTCCACACAAGAGTGTTCTGTGAAGACAAAGTCTTGTTCATTCTGTTTGTCAGTATATGTCTGGTATGTATACTGTGCCTTGTATCTACCAATAACCCAAAAATATTTGTTGAATGAATAATCAATAATTAATTAATATTTTGTGGATTATTAACTTTGTACAGCTTCTTTTTTTCATCTGTGAAAACAGGAATAAATAAATTAACGCTATTCCAAATACAATTTAGAATTAATTAAAATGAGTAAAGAGGGAGTAGGTGTAGCTCAGTGGTTGAATGCCTGCTTCCCATGTATGAGGTCCTGGGTTCAATCTGCAGTACCTCCTAAAATTAAAGAAAAGAGAGAGAGAGAGAAAAGCACTTGAACAATGAAGTAATAGAAAAAAATATGATTGTGCACAAATCAAATGTGCTCTCCTTATCTTTGGAGAAAGACAGCTCTATTTCTGCTACTGAGAGCCTTCAGTCTGGCTATGTGTTTAAATGCACAATTATTCAAGAAAAAAAAGTTCTGCTCCAGCTAAAGCACTGAATTATAGAGGTTTCAAAGAGAGTATATACAGAATATTTGTGTTCTAATTTTGGAAAAAAGGAGCCAGGGTGCAATTTTAGCATTATGAAAAATTAGCAGATCTGTAAGTTGTTAAAGAGAGGAAATAAGTTGTTACAATCTACTGTTATTGACTAAATGTTCATGACCTAGGCCCTGACCTTGCACATTTCCAGTTTTTCTGACAGGCTTCTTAATATCTGAGCACCCTAGAACTCAGTGCTTCATCCTCTTCTCTCTATTGACACATCCCTCTCACTTGCCTCATTAAATGCTTGGTTGTCTGTAGTTGATTACATCGTAGTTTACTCCTCCAGCTATATCAGCTTCTTTGAGTTTCAGACCCATACATTTCATTATCTGCATAATACTTTGTGTTTCAGCTTCTTCCTCTGTAAACTATGAATTATAATAATATATTCCTCACATTGTTTTCTTGCAGAACAAATACCTAAGGAAGGAAAACACTTAAAAGAGTTCCTGGCACCAGAATGAGTATGCACTGAATGAGTGTTAACTCTTAGTGTTATTTTGACATCTCCACATGTATATCTAATAGCAATACAATGCTATCACACAACAATTCTTGGTCCCAATCCCCATTCCACTCTTATCAATGAATTTTTCAAGACTTCACAATGGACATAGCTTGGCCGATTCCTACCTTTTCCCAGCATTCCTATGGGTGAGCATTTAGTCAGGTTTCAGGTAACTTATCCTGCAAAGAATTATTACCATGCAGGCTGCTCATGCTAATGCACTCAAACTTGAATATCTAATAAGCACACCCACTGGATATATTCTGCCCAATATATATTAATGTTATTTCCTCCATTATCTAGCCCACCAGAATCCTACTCTTTCCTTTCAAGTGTACTATGCTTTAACCTATCTGCTGTAAAAGTTCTGTTTGAAGGCAACATAAAAAATACAACTGATTTTTCTTGCAGTACAGGGACCAGAGATTTAACCCAGAGCCTCATGTGGGAAGCTAGCACTCAACCACTGAGCCACATCAGATCCCCTGGGTTGCTTTTTTCATTTGTTTGCTTCTTTTTTTTTTTTTAGGAGGCACTGGGGAACCAAACCTGGAACCTCCCATGTGGAAAGCAGGCACTCAAGCCATTTCCACTCCCCATGATTTTATATTTTATATTTATGCAGTTTTCACAATATCTTCTATGGTCTTTAATATTTTCTGTGGAGAAAATCCCATCATCTATGAATAATGACAGTTAAGTGTTTGCTTTCTTTTGTCTTATTGTGCTAAGTAGCACATGAAAACACTGTTAAATTCCTTTACCATTAGGTAAATGCCAATCAAAATTAGAATAAGATACTCTTTCATGCCCAATAGAATAGGTACTTAGTTTCCTAGTTGCTAAAGCAAATACCATATAATGGGTTGGCATAACAAATTGGCTCACAATTTCAGTGACTAGAAGGCTTGTTTCCTACCAGGATCAGTATCAACTTACTGGACAGCAATCTTGTAGCTTTTTATGTCACATGGTAATACACAGGTCTCTTTCCAGTTCTCTTATCTTCCAGACCTGGCTCCTCCCTGTGGCCTCTCTCTCCATCTGACTTTTACTCTGCTAATGAATGACTCCAGTAATCTGGATTAAAATCCCACCTGCTTCACTTGGACCACAACATAACCAAACTAATTGCATCAAAAGGTCCTATTTATAATGGGCCCACACCCACAGGAATGGTATCACAATTCATTAGTGTTTCTATACACTAGTAATGAGCAATCTGAGGTGGAAGTCAGGAAAAAATTCCACTTAAAATAGCTACCAATAAAATCAAATATTTTGGATGTAATAATTTGTATTCAGAACACTGTAGTACATTGCTAAAAGAAAATTTTAAAACACCTAAATAAATGGAAGAATATTCCATGCTCATGGACTGAAAGACCAAATATTGGTAAGATGAAAATTTTACCCAAACTGATATACAGATTCATTGCAACCCATATAAAAATTCCACCAGCATTTCTTAAACAAATGGCAAATACAACTATCAAATTTATTTGGAAGGATAAGGGGCTCTGAATACTAGAAACATCTTAAAAAGGAAGAGCAAATTTGGAGGATTCTCACTTCCAGACTTTAAATTATATAACCTAGCTACAGTGATAAAAACAGCATGGTACTGGCATAAAGATAGACACATAGACCAATGGAACTGAATTGATGGTTCAAAAACAGACCTTCACATCTATGCTCACGTGATTTTAGATAAGCCTCTCAAACCCACGCAGCTGTGGCAGAACAGTCTATTCAACAAATGTTGATGGGATAATTGGGTAATTATAGCCAAAAGAAAGAAAGAGGATGCCTATCTCACACCTTATACAAAAATTAACTCAAAATGCATCAAAGACCTAAATACAAAAGCTAGAACCATAAAACTCCTAGAAAAAAATTTAGGTAAGCATATTCAAGACCTGGTGGTAGGTGGTGGATTCTTAAACCTTACACCAAAAGCAGGAGAAACCATAGAAAACATGGATAAATGGGACCTCCTCAAACTTAAAAGACTTTTGTGATTCAAAAGATTTCATCAAGAATGTGAAAAGTCAGCTGACTCAATGGGAGAAAATATTTGGAAACCACATATCTGATAAGGGTTTGTTTTTTATTCTATATAAAGAGATCACAATGCTCAACAATAAAAGATCAAGAAATCTAAATTATAAATGGGCAAAAGACTTAAATAGATATTTCTCCAGAGAGGAAATACAAATGGCAAAAAAGCATATGAGAAAAAAAGGTTAATATCAACAGCTATTAGGGAAATGCAAATCAAAATGACAATGAGATATCATCTCACACCACATAGAATGGCAATTATTTAAAAAAACAGAAAACAATAAGTGCTAGAGAGGATGTGGAGCATTAGGAACTCTCCTTCACTCTTGGTTGGAATGTACAATAGTGCATCATTTGTGTAAGACAGTTTGGCAGTTCCTCAGGAAGCTAAATAGAGAACTGCCATATGATCCAGCAATTCCTCCACTAGGAATATATCCAGAAGAACAGAAAACAGTGATGTGAACAGACATTTGCACACCGACATTCAAAGCAGTGTTATTAACAATTGCCAAAAGATGGAAACAACCCAACTGCCCATCAACCAACATATGAATAAACAAAACATGGTATATACATATGATGAAATACTATGCTGCTGTAAGAAGAAATGAAATTTGAAAACATATGGTAACATGGATGAACCTTGAAGACATTATGCTGTGAAGTAAGCCAAACACAAAAGGTCAAATATTGCATGGCCTCATGAATATGAACTAAATATGAATAATAAACCCATGGAGTTAAAACCTAGATTATAAGTTATTTGGAGATAGGAAGAGGGCTGGGAAGGGATACTGATGCTTAATATATAGAGAAGTTTTAATTAACTTGACTGTAAATGTTTGGAATTGGATAGAGTTGATGTAACATATTATAATGTAGTGTAGAACTAATGTGGTTGGCTTATAAATGGAATTGTGGTTGAACAGGGTAGTCTAGGAGTGTAACTGTCAATTGAAAGAAAACTAGAGAATAATCTAGGGACTGAATAGCATAGTGAACCCAGAGTTGGATGAAAATTGTGGTTAATAGTACAAATACAAGAATGTCCTTCTATGAACTAGAACAATTGTGCATCCTGATTTGTAAAGTGGTAAGAATGTGGAGAAGCATGGGAAAACACAATTAATGTAACTTATGGAATATAGTTAACAGCAATACTGTTATATGCTTGCATCAATGCCAAAGGTGTACTGTGTTAATAATAGGGGGTGTGGAAAAATATACCAAATGTATATTATACACCATAGTTAATGGTAATAGTTTGATGATATTTTCTGATAATCTGTAACAAATGTCTCATAACAACGTAGTGTGTTGGTGGAGAGTGACGTATTGGAATTCCATATACATATGTGATGGTTTTGAAGTTCACAATTTCTCTAAAAATATATATATTTTAAAAAGGGCTCTAAAACTTTGGTTATTAAAACATGGGCTAAAAGGTGCCTTATACTAAATGCAGTGGAAATGCCAGAACTGCCCTGGTATAATGTAGATGAAGAGGTACAAAGGCTTAGGGAGTTTGGAATGTTAGAGTGGGTTTACCATGTAAGACATACTTATGCACCCAGAAGTGCCCAGTGTGATGTCTTATGGAAAAGGGATCACAGTTCCTATGGACTAGATTATGAGATAAGGCTGGGGAGTTGATATATTCCTGAGGTAGGACAGTGAAAGTGTATTGCTGTATTTGCCAGCTTTAGGGAAACTGTTTCTTGTGGCTTTTACTAACAGTCATCAGGGGATTTTTGCCAAATCAATACCTACATATCAGTTACCAGTGGATGTGTTGTTTGCTCAAGCAGTGATACCACATCTGGAAAAGCAACTACAATTGGAATCACAACCTCATTAAGTAAATGATAATCCACTGTAATCATTCAAAATCCATATGAGCCAAATGGGGCAGTTGAATGGGAATGTGGTGGGAATTACGATTGCTACATCCTTCAAGTCATTGACGGTGGCACTAGTCTTTGCAATCCTTTCAGGAATGTGGTATTACTTTTGATTTACTATTTGCTAGGTGCTACATCACACTGGTCCATTACATTGATGACATTATGCAGACTGTTCCTAGTGATCAAATTGTAGTAACTACTGTAGTCTTATTTGTGAGATATTTATATGACAGATGGGAAATAAATCCAAAAATATTCAGGGGCCTTTCACCTCAGTGAAATTTCTAGGCATCCAGTGCTGTGGAACATCAAGATATCTATTCTAAGAAAGAGGAAAAGCTATTGTATCTGGCCTTTCCTACAGCCAAAAATGAGGGACAATGATTAGGTGACTTCTACAGATTTCCAAGGAAATATATTCCTTATTTTGGTGTGCTTCTTCAGCCCATTTAGCAAGTGACCCAAAAAGTCATAAAGTTGGGTATGCAAAGTGGTATATACAAGACCATTCCTGAGAAGACCCTGAAGACACAAACAAATTATAAAATTTGGTATATTCAAACAATGAAATCATATTCAGTCATAAAACTGAATGTAGTTATCATACATGATGTAACATGGATGAACTTTGAAAACATCATGCTAAGTGAAATAAGGCATATCCAGAGGACAAATATTATATGATTACACTTTTATGAAATATCTAGAAAAGAAAATTCATAGATACAGGAAATAGATTAGAGGTGACCAGGGGCTGGGTTAAGGGGAAACAGAGAGTTATTGCTTAATGGGTAAAGAATTTCTGGTTTGGATGATGAAGATTTTTGTTAATGGAAGGTGGTGATGTCAGCAAGACATTGTAAAAGCCATCAATGGCCCTAAGTGTAAACTTATGGTTAAAATGGCAAAATTTATCATATATATATGTTACCACAAGGAAAAAAAGGACTAGACTAACATGATTAAATACAAAATAAGTGTTCTGGAATATAAATAGTTTATGAATTAGAGGAGGTGAATGCTGGGCCTCATTAAGTGAGTTAATTTACGTAACAAATGTAACTATTACATATAATACTATTGCAATTCATTATGGATTTGGGATTTAAGCTGGCTTATGAAGCAATGGAGAGTCTGTTCATTCATTCATTTATTCATTCACTCATTATTCCAAAAGAACTTGGAGTGTATTTGTGAAGTACTTTTCAAACACTGTACCAGACTCTGCAGGTCACAAGGAGTCAAAACAGACCAGGTTCCATCCCTTAGGAAACTTGGGATAAAGGGAGGACAATAAACAAATAACTGGATAAAAAATATATATACATTATTATCAATGCTCAGTAGGAATAAAAAAGGCTTTTATAATCACTAATAGGAGGGTGAGTATCTACTTTACATAGATCTAATTTTATCTGAGTGATGACATGACATTCAGACTGAGACCTGAGTGATGAAAAGGAGCCAGCCAGGTAAAGTACTAAGGAGAAGGTATTCCAGGCAAAAATCACAGCAAAGGCAATGCCATGAGGTGGAAAAGGCACTTAGCCCTTTGAAGGAACAAAACTGAGCATGGGGTAGAGGGTTGAATATGCAAAAGGAGAAAAAGGCAAAAGCAAATTTTCAGGGATCCTTGTAGGCTATAATAGATTTGGGTTTCATTCACAGCCTCCCTATATGTAAAGGGTGGATAATAGTGTGATGGGGTGGGAGCACAGAAGTACCAGGATGAGAAAGGCATTTCATGGACAAGTGAATACAAGTTTCTTAATTTAAACCTGCTTATTTTTCCTGTCACCCTAGGCTTAGCCAAGGTTTTCCTTGCTTATTTCCTGGATATCTGGCACTACCTTCTAACTGGTTCTTTTGCTTTAGACTAGACTCCAAATTTATCCTCTACACTGCTGCCAGGATGATCTTTGTAAAATGCAAATTTGAAGTTTTCTTGTAGGAATTGTGATATAAGGATTTCAATATGCATCTTAATTTGTCACAATATATTTCAGATTAATGTTTATTTAATGGAAGAAAAATTACAAATTTTGCCTCAGTATACCTCCATTTCCTCCTTTCCTTTTTGCTCTTACTGTCATATATTGCATCTATAGATGTTAAAAACTTCCCAATGTTTTATTATTACTTTATAGAATTTCACATTTTTTAACAAAACAATAAATAAGAAATATGTAACTAAAGAATCTGTTATTTTAACCCACATATTTTTTTGGTGCTCACATTTCTTCCTAAAGATTTGATTCCCAGTCTGGAGTAATTTCTTTTCAGCAGAAAGTACTTCCTTTAGTATTTCTTGTAAAGACTGTATCCTACCAACAATTTCCCTCAGTCTTTGTTTATCTGGAATTGTCCCTATTTCTTTTTCTTTTTTGAAGGATAAGTTTGCTGTATATACCATTCTCTGCCTAGATTTTTCCTTCAAAACTTTGAATATGTCAGCCCACTTTCTTGTGGCATCGAGCCATAAGTCATGTTTAAGCTTCCCTCTATGTGAGAAATTCTTTTCCCTTGTTGTTTTCTAGTTTTTCTCTTTTTCTTTAGCTTTCACAGCTTGATTATGATGTGTATAGGTGTGTATTATTTTACATTTATCCCTACTTTGGTTTGTTCTGGTTTGGATGTGTGTAGATTAATATTTTTCATTGCATTTGGGGAATTTTCACTCATGACTTGTTTAAATATATTTTATGACCCTTTCCATCACTCTTTCTGGGTGTCCCATTACACATATTTTGGTATATTTGATGTTGTATTACAGGTTTCTGAGGCTTCGTTCATTTGACTTGTCTTTTTTATTGATACTGACAGTAGATAATTTAAATTGTACAGAGGGTAGTTATTTGGCTATCTTGAAAACTTGAGCTTTTCTACTGGATTTTTCACATCTATACTTGTTTTTCATTTAATACAAAAATTTCAATTTGGTCTTTTTATATAATTTCTAACTCCTTTTTTAAATAAAAATTTTTAATTATTTTTTTTAAAAAGATACTTAGATTACATAAATGCTACACAAAAAATTATAGGATTCCCATATGCACCACCTCCCACATCTCCCACAACCTCTAACTCCTTTTTGAGAGTTACATTTTGTTCCATTATTGTAGCTCTACTGTTTTTCATTCTTTAATCATAATTGACTTTACTTTCTTGAACATACTTATAATCACTGCTTTAGACTCTTTGCCTGTTAATTCTAAGTCTGAAGATACTAAGAGACAATTTCCATTGATTATGTTTTTCCTTTTTTGGATCACTTCATTTATTTTTAAAATTTATCATTTTAGATGACACATTGTAGCATGTCTGGATTTTGACTGTTCTCTTGAAGATTTTTTGTTGGTGTTGCTCCAGCTTCTCTTGTTATTGATTGTTTCTTTGTTCATTCATTCCTGTAGCAATTTGAAGTTCTTTTATGAACCCCAAAAATAAACTAATCCATTCCTGTGTGTGTGAGACACTTTAGGCTGGACTGTGCCATTGAGGCATGATCCAGGTTGAGTCTCTGCCCTCTTGCTGGGAATCATAAAAACATAGACATGGAGAGAGACACACACAGGAAAAGGGAGCCACCATATTTGATCCTGCAATATGAGAGAAAGGACTTCTCTCACAGCTCATCTGCAAAGAGAGAGGCCCATGAAAGGCTTAAAGAGCTGAAGTCCATAGAGAGATGAACCATATGCCTGATAACTTGCAGCTGAACTCTAGAAGAAAGGGGAGCAGCTGAGACTGATGTAGGAGGCCTGGAAAGAGAAAAACTCTATGCCTGTTTGCTTAAAGCTGAGCTTCAGGAGCTGGGCTCCAAGAGATGGTGAGCCTGGAGGGGAAGGAAGAGAACTTGGCTGAGATTGCTGGACATCTTGATTCCAAGTGACTGGACAAGAGAATCAACAGTAGCTGGCTTTGTTGAGAAAGCCCCTCTGATGGTGCCTTGATTTGGATATTTCATAGCCACAGGACTGTAAATTTTACCTGAAATAAATCTCCTAAATAAAAGCCAATGCACTTCTGGTACTTTGCATTGGTAGTCCTTTGGCAAACTAAAACCAAAACTGTACCAGGATAGTGGGGTGCCAATGCTTGCAATTACAAAAGATATTGGAAAGACTTTATAAATGTGTAAGGGGTATTTTTTGTAGGAATTGTGAGATGCTTGAAAGAAAATGCTTAGATTTCTTTGAAAAGACTGTTGGTAAAATTTCTTATACTAAAGGTGATAAGGCCGTAGTGGAAATGGGGAAACTAGTATTGGAAACTGGAGGAAAGGCAAATCTTGTTTTAAAGTTTCAGAAACCTGGCAAAATTGACTCCTGATGTTAGATGGAAGGCAGAATTTGAAAATGATGATCTTGGACATTTAGCTGAGGAGATTTCCAGAATTAATGTGCAAAATGCAGTCTGGCTTCTCTTTATAGCTTATAACAAAATGTGAGAGGAAAGAGATAAAATAAGAACTGAATTGCTGGGCACAAAGAAAGGAGAAATTGATGGCTTGGGAAACTCCAAGCTTTCAGAAAAGAAGCCCCCAGAGGATAGTGTGTAAATGAGAATGCACTCATTGGTCAAGCCCATGGGAGGGGTGGGCCCCATGATGCCCTAAGGAGAAGACATTATTATATAGATGATTCTCAGACTTTAAAATCTAATGGAGTGTGCCCTGAAGTTTTTTGAAATGTTGGGACCAGTGATGACATTTTCCTTCAATTTTCTCCTTATGGTAATGCAAGTGTTTATCCTATAACTGTTCCTCCTTTTTATATTGGAAGCAGATAAGTTTTATACATTTCACAGGGCTACAGCCATAGAGGAACTTTGCACCAAGACAAACTGCATGCCTGTGACTGATTTTGATGTGATTTTGTACTTCGCATTGCTTTCCATGGAACAATTCTCTGAAGAGCGCCATCTTCTGTTGGGATTGGAAACTGCAAGAAGTAAAATCACCTTATTAATTAACATTTTTTACTTTTAAAGATGCTTTAGATTACATAAATGTTACATAAAAATATAAAGTATTCCCATATGCCCTACTACCTCCCCCACCCACACTTTCCCACATTAACAACATCCTTCATGAATGTGGTACATTTGTTACAATTGATGAACCCATATTGAATCATTGCTACTAACCATGGTCTACAATTTACATTATAGTTTACATTCTGTCCCCCACAATTTTGTAAATTATGGCAAAACATACAAAGATTTGTATCCATCAATGCAAGGTCATGCAGAATAAATCCAATGTCCCCAAAATGTCCCCATATAACACCTATTCTTCCCTCTCCCATCCCTAAGAAACTTTGGTAGCCACTGCGTTTACATCAACAATAAGAGTTCTTCCATTGATAGAATAATAAGTCTATAGCAGAATAATAACTCATTGACTGCCATAGTAAGCAATGCCTCAAATATCAGTGCTCCTGAGGGCTCTAGAGATATCCAGAAACTATAAGCAGGAAAGACAGATCAGTAATTCAGCATCCTGTCAAGGGACCTTACTTTGGAATTTATGCTTCCCACTGTAACAGAGTTCGACTCATTTATAGGTTCTCTACGCATGGCTCTTCTGCCCGTTTTATATGATCCTATAGTTAGCACTATATTTGATAAATATATGTTCCAGAGACTTAAATCTTTCATCAGTCCATGTGCCAGCTGATCCCTGAACTTCAGCAGAGTTGCAATTTCTGCAATTTCAGAGTTCATTGGACTCACCCAGGGCAAGTAACAAGGGGATGTTAATGGGAAATTCCCATCCCAAGGAACAGAGTGTTTCTGCAACTGCTAGCAAGATAGCTCCATCCATCTGCCCCCATGGGATCTAAGCCCCTTCTCAGTTAGAAGCAGAGTGGACATCACCACCCCAAAATCTCAAGATTTGGAAATAAAAAAGGTTTTTGGAGTCCCAGCCCTCTTGAATCTGGCATACATCCCATTAGTGGACCCCTGCCCTTGTTTTGATAATTTAAGCTTGTCAGTTTTAAAGATTTAGAATAAGTTGAACCAAAAGTAATCAAAAAGGATCCATGAAACAAAAATACTAGGCAAAATAGAGATTGATTATCAGAGTAATTTCACCAATATTATCAGATGTCTAGACATCAGCAAAAATTTAAAAGTTATTCAAAAAATCAGGAAGATATAGCCCACCAAAGGACAAATAAAAAATCCTGATGAGAAGCTAATTTAAGGATTTAAGACAACTTATCAATGATGCTCACACAAATCTAAATCAATTCAGGGAGTTGAAAGAAAGTACAGCTAAACAGATAAAACATATTCCAAAGACACTGATGAGCATAAGGAGTAAGTTGAATGCCTGCAAAGAAAAGTAACAGAAATGTGGAATGAAAGATACAATTGATGAGATTAAAAATACATAAAAGGTATATATCAGCAGATTTGAATGGGCTGAGGACAGAATTAGTGAATTAGAAGACAGAACATTTGAATTTGAAAAGACAGGGAAACAGAAACAGAAAAGAATGTAAAAAAAATTGAACAGGTTCCCAGGGGATTGAATGACAATGCAAAATGCACAAAAAATATGTTATAGGTGTCCCAGAAGTAGAAGAGAGTGGGAAAGGAGCAGAAAGAACATTTGAGGCAATTATAACTGGAAATTTCACAATCCTTATGAAAGATACAAATAATAATATCCAAGAAGGAAAATGCACCTCAAACAGAATAAATCTGAATAGACTTACTCAGAGACACCTACTATTCAAAATGTCAAATGCCAGATATAAAGAGAGGATTCTGAGAGCAATAAGAGAAAGACAATGCATCACATATTAGCAAAGCTCAATAAAATTAAGTGCTGATCTCTCATCAGAAACGATGGAGGTGAAAAGGCAATGGTATGATATATTTAAGGTCCTGAAAGAGAAAAACTGCCAGCCAAGATTACTTTATCTGGAAAAACTGTCTTTCAAAAATCAGAATGAGTTTAAAGTCTTCACAGAAAGAAACTGAGAGATTATGTTACTAAAAGACCAGATTTACAAGAGATATTACAGGGCCTGGTACCACCTGAAAGGGAAAATCAGGGGCCAGAGACTTGGAGAAGAGTACAGAAATAAAGATTATTAGCAAAGGTAACTGAAAGGGTAAAAAGTCAGAGAATAGTAAGATATGACAATGGAAAGCCAAAGGATAAAATAGATAAAGTATGTAATGCCTTTTTAGTAATAACATTGAATATTAATGGATTGAATTGCCCAATCAAAAGACATAGACTTAAATCAGTGTTTCCTTTAATATAAATACACACTCTAGGCTATTTTTACTTCATTGTTCTTAGTTTACTTGTTATTCTTTTCTTTTTCTCTCCAGTTTCCAGGCTTTTTTTAATGCTTCTTATTACTTTCCCTTTGCTGATTTCCATCTAACGTCTTGATTTATGTGACAACCAGCATTTTGTAACCTAGCTTTATGCTTAATGGGGCTGCCAGATTTGTCATCAGTTCTACACAGTCCTGTCCTGGAATGGACAGTCTTGTATCACCACCTTATAGGTGCTTTTTAAAATGATAGTTTTCATTTTCTCCCCTTGAAATTATCACACAAGGATGTCATATCTCCCTAAACAAGGCATGTTTGGCTGCCCCTCCCTAAGAGATTGCATTTCCCTGATCTCTGTCCTCAGGACCCTGTTCTTTCTGCTCAGCTGATTACCTGGAATTTCATGGGCATTCGGAAGCTATGTGTGGACTTAAAGTTTTCTTGTGGAATTTAGTTGAAATGTATATCTAATCAAGGTTATGAACATTCAAAGAAAACAACAAAAAAAGACATAGACTGACAGAATGGATAAAAAATATGAACCATCTATATGATGTCTACAAGAGATCCAACTTAGATGCAAGGACAAAATCATGCTGAAAGTGAAAGGCTGGAAAAAGTATGCAAAGAGTAAACAGAATGACCTGGAGTAGCAATACAGAATGACCTGGAGTAGCAATACTAATATCAGACAAAATATGTTTTAAATGTAAAACAGTTATAAGAGATGAAGAAGGCCATTATGTATTAATTAAATGGGCAATTCTCTAGGAAGAAATAATAATTATATATGCCTCTAAATAGTGAGCCCCAAAATGCATTAGGCATACATTGGTAAAACTGAAAGGAGAAATAGTTGTCTTTACAATAATAGTTGGAGACTTCAATACACCATTCTCAGCATTGATAGATAATCTGGACAGAGGATAAATAAGGAAACAGAGAACATGAACAAAATGATAAATGAATTAGACCTAACAGATATTTATAGAACATTACATCCCCAAACAGCAAGATATACATTCTTCTCAAGTGCTCATGGATCCCTTCTCCAGGATAGACCATATGTTGGGTCTAAAGACAGGTCTTAATAAATTTAAAATGATTGACATTATACAAAGCACCTTTTCTGATCATAATGGAATGAAACAGGAAATCAATAATAGGTGGAAAATGGAAAATTCACAAATATATGGAAACTAAGCAACTCACCATTAAATAGTCAGTAGATCAAAGAAAAACTTGTCAGAGATGTTAGTAAATATATCTCAAAATGAATGAAAATGAGAACATGACATATCAAAACCAGCAGTGCTATTGTACGGGTATGACTGTTTGAAAGGGAAAATCTAAGTTCCTGAATTTTACTAGAAAGAAGGCTAAAAACTGTAACATAGTAGTGTATATGATAGTAAAACCTCATGCAAAACAAGAATGTGGGTGAAATCACATATGTAAGATGGCTTTCAAAAAATATAAATACAAATATATTAGAGAGAAGGAAAAAGAATAGCAGCTATGTAAGGCAGGGGAAGTATGGCGAGATTGAGAGGTGATGAGTTTTACTTGGTTTTTATTATTATTGGAATAATGAAAGTGCTCTAAGGATGATTGAATGAATGAATGCACAAATATGTGATTACACCTATTACCACTGACTGTACCCTTTAGTGGATTTATGCTTTATTAATATCTACTAACAAAATTGATTTAAAAGAAAAACCTACGGGATACAACAAAGGCAGTGCTGAGAGAAAGATTTATCACCCTCAATGCTTACATTCTAAAGGAAGAAACAGCTAAAATCAAAGACCTAACTGTGCACCTGGAAGAACTGGAAAAAGAAAAGTAAACTAATTCCAAAGCAAGCAGGAGGAAAGAAACAGTAAAGATTAGAGTATAAATAAATGAAATTGAGAAGAAAACAATAGAGAGAATCAACAAAACAAAAAAAATGGCTCTTTAAGAAGCCCAACAAAATTGATGAACAACTAGAATAACAAAGAAAAAATATAGAAGATGAAAATAAAATCAGAAATGAGAGTGGGGCATTACCACTGACCCTGGAGAAATAAAAGTGATTGTAAGAGGATACTATGAACAACTGTACATCAACAAACTAGACAACATAGAAGAAAAACTCAAAGAACATGGAAATAAATCAGAATGGTTTCTTTGTAACAAAAATTAGAGCTTGCTATCAATTGAGTACAGATTCATAAAATAATTCAAAAAGAAATGGAAAAATTCCTAGATCACACAAACAACCTATACTGACCCTAAAAGAGATAGAAGGCCTCAACAAAGTAATCACAAGCAAAGAGACAGAGACAGTCATCAGAAATCTCCCCAAAATGTAAAGCCCAGGAACAGATGGTTCCACAGGTGAATTCTAACCCATCATTCAAAGATCTAATACCGATCTTGCTCAAATTCTTCAAAAAAAATTGAACAGGAAGGAACGCTACCAAACTCATTCTATGAGGCCAAATCACCCTAATGTCAAAGCCAGATAAAAATACTATGAAAAAATAAAATTACAGACCAATTTCCCTAATGAGTATAGGTGGAAAAATCTGCAAAAACTGAACCCCAAAGCATATTAAGAAAACAATACACCACAATAAGTGGGTTTTATCCGTGGCATCTATGTTTTTTTTAACATAAGAAAAACAATTATTGTAATAAACCATATTAATAAATTGAAAAAGAAAAATCACACAATCATCTCAATTGCTGTAGAAAAGGCATTTGGCAAAATACAATATACCTTCATGATTAACAACCATCTGGAACATTGGATTAGAAGGAAACTTTCTCAATATGATGAAGTGCATATATGAAAACACACAATTAACATTTTACTCAATGATGAAAGACTGAAAATGTTCCTGATGAGATCAGGAAAAAGACAAGGATGCCCACTGTCACAACTGTTATTCTATATTGTGCTAGATTTTCCAGCTAGAGTAATTAGGCAAGAAAAAGAAATAGCAAAGGAAGAAGTAAAACTTTCACTATTAACTGATGATACCTAGAAGTTAAAAAGAAACAAACCACAACAAAGCCACTAGAACTAATAGATGACTTCAGCAAAGTGGTGTGATACAAGATTAATACAGAAAATTCAGTAGTGCTTTTTTTACAGTACTGAGCAATATGAAGAGGAAGTCAGAAAAAAATACATTGACAATAGAAACTAAAAGTATGAAATATTTAGAATTAAATTAACAAAGGATGTAAAGGACCTGTATTCAGAAAACTGCCAAACATTGCTAAAAGAAATGAATAA
>JAQZBX010036446.1:0-24195 GCA_029593785.1 Cabassous unicinctus
CACAAAAATACCATATCCCTAACTCATACCACAGGTAGATTTTGGTCTCCACCAGCAGGTAAACTAACTATTCTTAGTTTATCCTCTACCATTGTTTATCCAAAATCTGTACCAGCTCTCTGAATTCTCACTCCCTCCCTGCTCTCTCCTGCCCCTGCCATTTTCCATATACCTACCCTAAATAATCTTTGTTCTACATGGGATTTCTATAAAGATAACTCCCTCAACCCTTCCTTTTATATCTTTTCCCCTTGGATCTAAATATCAATCAAGCAACATAAAAAGTATTTCATGATTGTGTTAATCAATTGAAGGTTTACCTTTATTTGGAGGAATCTATGCCCATCCTTCATATCAAGACCTCAAAATCCTCTGCATCAAAAGATGATACAGTTGAGAAAGAATAATTTCTTCAACAAATGATGCTGGGAGAACTGGATATCCATTTGCACAAAAAAATTAAAAAATTAAAAAGGAGGACATCTACCTCATATTTTATACAAAAATCAACTCGAAATGGATCAAAGAACCAAATATAAGAGCCAGAACTATCCATCTCCTTGAAGAAAATGTAGGAAAGCATCTACATGACCTTGTCTTAGGCAATGGTTTCTTAGAATTTATACCCTAAGTACAAGCAACAAGACAAATGTCATAAAAATTAAGAACATTTTTGCCCCCTAGGACACCATCATGAAAATAAAATGGCAAGCTATGAAATGAGAGAAAATAATTAAAACCACATATCTGATAAATGTTTAAAATCCATAATATAAAAAGAAAGACTTCAACTTGAACAACAAAAAAACAAACAACCCAATTAAAAGATTGGCAAAAATGTCATAGGCATCTCTCCAAAAAGATCTAAAAATGGCCAGAAAGCACATGAAAAGATGCTCAACATCATTAGCCATCAAGGAAATGCAAATCAAAACCACAATGCAATACCATTTCACATCCACTAGAATGGCTGTTATTTTAAAAAATCAGAAAATATCAAGTGTTGGAGAAGTTGCAGAGAAATAAGAACACTCATTCATTGCTGGTGACAAGGTAAGATGGTGCATTGTCCCTTAATGGCACATCCCCCCATCAATTAATGTTTTATCTCTTGATTTAGAGAAAAATTTCTTGACAACCCTTTCTCCAAATATCTCTCCATGACTCACTCCTCACTCTCCTCAAGTCTGTATTTAAATATTACCCTAAAGTGAGGCTTTCTCTACATTTTACTTTAAATAGCAACCCCTTCCCCAGCTCTGGCATCCCCTATCCCTTCCACCACTGAATGGTGAGCTAGGCACAATGTTATGTAGCTAACACAAATTAAGCCATCTAATTACAAGAACTATCCTATAAGATAAATTTCTATCATGAAAACCATGACATGGATGAAGAAAATGAGGCTTAAAGGGTAAGGTGCTAAAAGTCACAAAATTAGTTAAATGCTGGAGTCAAAATCCAAATTCATGAAAGTTCATTCTTGGTGTCACATAGTTGAGGAAGGACATATCAAATACCTTCTATTTTCTTTTCACTTAGAACTGGAGGCAAAATCAAATGCTGAGAATAAAAAAATGGTAATGATATTGGAAATTTGAGGACAGTAAAGAAGCTTTGAAATAGTACCAGAAAAAAATGAGAGTTGACTACGAAGTATTAAAAAGCTTTCAGATGGTGGAGTAGATGTAACTCAGTGGTTGTCTGCCTGCTTCTCATATACCAGGTCCCAGTTTCAATCTTCAGTAAACCTTTAAAAAAAAAAAGCTATCAGTCTTTTCAGACTTCCTGGCAGAAGACAGAGAAAAGAGAAACAGGACTCACTTTCCTCCCAGAAAAATAGCTAGAAGACAGGCAGAAACAGCCAGGGGAAAAAATATACCCCAAAGACGTCAGGACATAGTAAAAGAATCCTGACAAGCAGACTGTGAGTGGAAGATGTAGGTGCAGCCACCAGTGCCCTGCCCCTCACACTTGGATCTGACAACTTTGAATTCTCTGGGCTATGGCTGACAGTTAAGCACAGAGGAGCCAGAAGGGATTCACCTCCACAGGAAACAGGAGAGAGACTGACCCAGCCTATGTCTGATTCAGCTTTTAGCTAACAAAATTGGTTTGCTGTGTCACATGAGCACTTCCAGGACAGGCGGGCCTTGACATTGTTTGCCTTGGGAGACAGCACTTGACTAAAGAGATCTGACCCTCTAAATCACCCTCCCTACTGATCAGGACTGGGAATTGAAGATGCAGAGGGGAGTGGAATTTTTTCCTACCCAGGAAAACAGAGGGTGATGCCAGCAAAGGTTGGAGAACAGCTTTTGGAGAAAGATTGAATTCTGAGATTCTGAATAACCTCCATATAGGATCCACTTCCAAATTGTTGCAGCAAACACACTCCAAACAGCCTTTGAACTGAGAGGGCTGCCGAAGTACACCAATCACTAACAGACAAAGGAATGCATGTGAAGAAATTAAAATTAAGAGGGGCTTTTTTTCTGGCCTTTACAGCCTCCCTCCCTAAGGTTCTTGGAAGCAGGTTTGCAACCAATTTCTAGGTCCATGGCCAAGATCTGAGCAACTAACACGGACAATCCAAAAGACCTAGAACAAGTTGAACAAAGAATCAATGAACAACAGTAACATATAGCCTCCCCCTAATAAATCCCTATGAAAGAGAGAGTAATTGAGCATCAGAGTAAACTCACCATCATAATAAGTTGCTAGACATCAACAAAAAATTTACAAATTATATTAAGAAAATGGAAGAAATGGTCCAAGCAAAGGAATAGATCAAAGACCCATATGAGACACAGGACTTGAGACAACTAATCAGCAATGTTCATACAAATCTCCAAAAACAAATCAATGAGTTGAAAAACAATATGGCTAAAGAAATAAAAGACATCAAGAAGAGACTGGGCTAGCACAAAGAAGAATGTGAAAACCAGAATAAGAAAATAACAGAGCTTGTGGGAATGAAAGACACAACAGGTGTGATCAAAAACATTAGAGAAACTGGGGCAGGGGAATATCATTGGTGTGGGGTGTCAGTGAAGGGGGATGCATGGGAGGAAGTTCACCTAGGCATATCTATAAGGTATAGAAAAATGTTCAAATGTTCATAAGGCATTGTCACAGTGGGTGGAGACTCACACAATAACCGAGAGAATATTGAATTCCCATCCTGGAGAGCTCTGCCACATTCTGTAATGGAGCAGCAACAGAACCCTAGTGCAGGGGTAATGACTGGTGAAGGAGGATGTTCCATTGATTGTCCCTTGATATTGATGACTATGCTTATGAGCCTTTGATCTTGAAATTGAAATTTAGCCTATTATTATAGGGTGCCTAAGAATTACCTCCTGAGAGCCTTCTTGATGTTGAATGCAGCTTCTCTCTAAGCCAAACTCAGCATACAAATGCATTACCTTCCCCCCAGCATGAGACATGTCTCCGAGAGATAAGCCTCCCTGGAACTGAGGGATTACTACCAAGCACCAACTTGCAATGCACCTGGAAAAAGACCTCGAATAAATGGGGGAAAAGTTTAAGACTAATGAGTTTACATGGCTAAGAGACTTCAAAGTGAGTCGGGACATCATCCAGAGGTAGCGCTTATGCACATTTCAGCAGGATCTTATAGACTGCCAAAGTAGATACTACCCCAAATAGTGGGGCTCCTGAGGGCTCTGGAGAAACCCAGGTCCTATGGTCAGGGCTGATAACTCTGGAGTTTGATGCCTTGCCAGTGGGCCCTACTTTGGAGTTTGTGCTCCTGAGGGTGACAGTTGGACTCAATTATATCTTCCCTAAACAAGACTCATCTCCCCCTTCTATTTAAACCTATACTTGGTGCAGGAGTTTGCATATGTATGTCCAAGAGACATGAGTCTTTGGGCTGTCCATGTGCCGGCTGGGCCCGGAACCTCAGTGGAGTGAGGTTCTACAGCTCATTGGACTCACCTAGGACAATTAACAAGGAGGTGATGATGGACAATGACCATCTCAAGGAACAGAGAGAGTCTGCAACTGCAAGCAAGATAGTCCTATCCATTTCCCCATGGGTTAAAAGGCCCCTCTCAATTACAGGTGGAGTGGACAACACCATCCCAGAATCCTCAGGATTGGAAAAGAACTATGGGCTAGAGTGGACTTACTGGTATTGTACTATAGACATATTGTGATTCTGGCAATGGAAGAAATTACAACATTGATGTGGAGCCAGAGGCCACAGGGAGAGGGAAAAACAGTTCTAATACAGGTGATTTTTCAGGACTTGGAAATAGTACTGAATGTCTCCACAATGACAGATATAGGCCATTTTATATCATCACATGACATGCAGAACTCTGTGGGAGAGAGTGTAGAGTACACTGTAAACTATGGCCCATGCTTAATGGCAAAGCCCCAGGATGCATTTAGCAATCACAATAAATGTGCCACACTAATGAAGGATGTTTATGTGGGAGGTTGTGGGAGGTGTGGGGAGTGGAGCATATGGGAATCCCTATAGTTGTGTAACATTTATGTAATCTAAGTATCTTTTAAAAAATGAAAAAGAAATCATTATATAAAAAAATCATTAGAGACATAAAACAGCAGACTTGAAATGATAAAAAAAAAATAACTGATGAAGAGGAAAGAACAGCTGAAAATGAAGAGAAAGAAGAAAAGAATGGAAAAAATTGAGCAGGTGCTTAGGGATTTGAATAATAACACAAAATGCAAAAACATACCTGTTATAGGAATTCCAGAAAAAGAAGAAAAGGGTAAGGGGGCAGAAAGAGTATTTCAGGAAATAATGGCTGAAAATTTCCCTACTCTCATGAAAGAAATGAATTTGCATGTCCAAGAAGCACAGCATACTCCAATCAGAATAAATCCAAAAACACATACTCCAAGACACATACTACTCAGAAGGTCAAAGTCAAAAATAAAGAGAAAATTCTGGGCAGCAAGGGAGAAGAAAACCATCACATTATAAGAGATACCCAGTAAGACTTAGTGCAGATTGTTCATCAGAAATCATGGAAGTGAGAAGACAGTGGTATGATATCATTAGGATACTAGTGAAAAATTGCCATCTGAGAATCCTTTATCTGGCAATATTGTTCATCAAATATGAAGGTGAGTTTAAAATAGTCACAAATAAACTGAAACTAAGAGAGTTTGCAAAAAGATATCCAATTTGCAAGAAGTGTATAACTAGGTGTAGCCATTGGGCAATTTGATGTAATTATGAATTCCAAAAATATAATTGGATCATGCTTGTAAAATGATCTGTTAATCTGGGCATGATTAAGTTATGATTAGGGCGTTGACTGGGCCACATCAGTAGGGCATTGAGCCTACTGATGGTGGGGGAAGTAGGCTCCCCCACCATCTGTTGGTGGGGGAAGAATATATAAAAGGCATCACAAAGAACAGAGTTGCAGCGCTTTTTGAGAAGCAGTTTTGATGTTGGAGTTTTGATGTTGGAGAAAAGGCCCCGTGATAGAGAAGTGAGCCATTTGCCTGATAGTCTACAGCTGACCTTGTGGAAGAAACAGTGGAGCTAAGCCCAGAGACAAAAGCAGGCCTGGGAAGAGAGGAACCCAAGAAGCCTGAATCCTGGCAAACGTCGGCCGCTGTCTTGCTCCAACACGTGGCAATGGACTTTGGTGAGAAAAGAAACTTATGCTTTATGGCCTGGTAACTGTGGACTTCTACCCCAAATAAATACCCTTTATAAAGACCAACACATTTCTGATATTTTGCATTAGCACCCCTTTGGTTGACGAATACACTACGCTATGTTTCAATTTCACAAGTATGAGGTTCATAAGTACAAAAATTAATATCAAGAGCCTGCTGTATTGATGTGTCCCCTTTTGCTAGGCACTGCCTATGCACTCTAGAGATTCTTCCCACTCTATTACAGAATGTAGCAGGACTCTGCAAGGATCAGAATTTAAGTTTTGTTGGTTACTGTGTGGGTCTTCACCCACTAAGATAACACATGACCACAAAACACAAACATATTCCATAAAGGCATGCCTCGGGTGCATCCTACCCCACACATTCCCCCACCTCTGACACCCTGCACCAGTGATCCTCCCCTGCCATAGCTGTAATTTTCAGTAATCCAAAACTTCCCCCAAAACAAAGCCAAAAAATAAAAGTGAATAACATTTTTAAAAAAATTGCATTGTGCCTTTCATCACCATGTGATGTTGTCTTTTATGTATATTGACAATTTCTTCTGTATGTGCCCCCAGTGACTTATTTTTTTCACTGTATTTTCAAAAAAGCTTTAGGTTACAGAAAATTCTCATCAAAAATAGAGGATATTACAATATTTCCCACCCCCTCCTCCTCTCACATTTACCCCTATTAATAACATCTTACCTGAGTATGGGACATTTGTTACAATTGAGGAACAATTATTGAAACACTGCTACTAACAATGGTTAATAGCTTACATTATGCTTTACACTTTGTACCATACAGTTTTACAGGTCTTGGCAAAATATATAATGGCTTGTATCCATCATTTTAATATCATGCAGAATGATTGCAATACCCTAAGTATGCCCTATGTTCCACCTATTCTTCCCTGCCTTTCCTCTCAGAAACTATGGTAACTTCTAAGTTTCAATTTTAGGGCTTGACATACTAGTCTGTTTTCTTGTATTATGCACTGCCTATGTACTCAAGAGATTCTTGCCTCTCTATGTGAGATTGTAGCAGGACTCCCCAGGATTGAGAGTTTAATATTTTCTTGTTTATTGTGTGGGTTTCCACCCACTAAGATAAAAATCTTTAACAAGGTGAACACATTCATTTTCCATAGAAGCGTGCCCAGATGCAAACTTTCCCACATATCCCAACATTACAGATACCCTGTACCAGTGACCTTCCTCTGCCTTATATGCCAAAAGAACCATACCCACCATTGTAATTTCAACCACAGACCTAAAAAGCCCCACAGTTAACCTGTTGCTTCCTCCAGCCCTCTCCCTAGTTCCATGGATAGACCAAACCAACCCCCCACATGCCCTCACATTGCAGCACTGTCCGACCCCACTCACATCCCTATACCACCATCACCCCATCCAGTGCTGAACCACCCTTTCCACCTTACCATAGGTTCTGCCCATACTTACCATCAGCTCAACACACTCTGCACCCATTCTGTCTCCTGATAATGGTTGAGCACACAGTCTCAGCAGAGTTACAGCCAATGCCTACTCTCAAGTTCATTGAACTTGCCCAGAACAATGAACAAAATGATGAAGATGGACAATACCCATCCCTAAAAACAGAGAGTAGATACAACTGCAAGCAAGACAGTTTCATCCATCTGTCCCATGGGATCTCAGTCCTGTCAATTGGGAGCAGAATGTGCATCACCATCCCAAATCATCAAGATTGAGGAATGAACAAAAATAAGGGGGAAATCTTCTCTGGACCAAAGTAGAATTATTATTATTATTCTAGTATTGGGATAACTTTTACACTGATATAAAGACAGTGGTCACCAGAGGTTCTGAGAGGAGGTAGAGGGAAGAATAAGAACAGAAACAAGACAAGAATGCTCACTATCACCACTGTTATTCATATTGTGCTGGGGGTTCTAGCTAAAACAATTAGAAAAGAAAAAATAATACAGGCATTCAAATAAGAAAAGAAGTAAAACTATCAAGCACAATGTTTGCAGATGACATGATCCTATATTTAGAAAATTCTGAATGTCTACGACAAAACCTCATGAGATAATAAATGAATTCAGCAAAGGAGCATGATACAACCTCAACACACAAAAATCATTAATATTTCTGGTTACCAGTATTGAACAATCTGAGGAGGAAATTGGGAAAAATTCCATTTACAATAGCAACAAAAAGATTTAAATACCTAGGAAACAATTTTGCCAAAAATGTACAGAAATTATATTCAGAAAACTACAAAACAATGCTAAAAGAAATTTAAAAAAGACTTAATCAAATGGAAAGATATTCTGTGTTCATGGATTTGAAGATTAAATAGGTGAAGATGTCAATTCTACAACAAATGATTTATAGATTCAATCTAATTTCAATAAATTAGAAATTATTGAATTTATTGAAATTGAATTTATTGAATTATTTAATTTTTTAATTACTTTAGAGAAACAGAAAAGACAACTGCCAAATTTACTATGAAGGAAAGAGATCCTGAATAAACAAAAGCATAATAAAAAAAAAGAGCAATGTGGGAGGTCTTTCACTGCCTGACCTTGAAACATATTACAAAGCTATAGGCAGGTGATGTGCCACACTAATGAAGGATGTTTCTGTAGGAGCTTGTGGGAGGTGTGGGAGGTGGGGCATATGGGAATCCCTATATTTTTTGTGTAACATTTATGTAACCTTTGTATCTTTTTAACAAAATAAAATAAAATTTCTTTTAAAAAATAAAATAAAATGCCTAAAGCTCTTCAAAAAACAAAAAACAAAAAAAACCCAGCATGGTAATGGCATAAGGATAGAAACTGGGATCAACAGAATTGAGAGTCTAAATATAAGACTCTCACCTCTGTGGCCCATGAAAATCACGTGAAAATGTTCAACATCATTAGCAATCAGGGAAATACAAATCAAAGCTACATTGAGATATCATTTCACACCTACTAGAATGGTCACTATTAAAAACACGGAAAACTACAAGTGTTGGAGAGGATGTGGAGAGATATGAACAATTATTCACTCTTGGTGGGAATTTAGAATGGTACAGGCAACTTGGGGGACTGTTTGGCAGTTCCTAAGGAAGTTGAATTATAGATTTGCCAACTGACCCAGCAATAACAACCCTAGGTATATGCCCAGAAGAACTGAAAACACTGACATGAACAGACATTTGCACACCGATGTTCATAATGGTGTTATTCACAATTGTCAAAAGATGTAAACATGCAGGTGTCCATCAACCAATAACAGAAAAACAAACTGTGGTGCATACACACGATGGAATATTATGCAGCTGTAAGAAGAAATAAAGTTGAAAAGCATAAGCTAACATGGATGAAGCTGGAGGACATTATGTTGAGTGAAGCAATCCAGACACAAAATGACAAATACTGTTTGATTGTGCTATTATGAATTAAATACGTTGTGTAAATTTATGGCATTAATAACCAGAATAGAGGTCACCAGAAATTAGAATGAGGTTAGAGAATGGAAAGCTGAGGATTAATCTGTGCAGAATTGGTTAAAAAAAAAAAAAAAGGCTGTAAATCTTTGGAAATAAATACAAAAGGTGAAAGCACATCACAGTATTTGTAACTATCAGTTCTATTATGTGTGCATGATAGTGATTTAAAGGAAGAGTCTAAAGTCATGTATATTACTGGAATAAAGCTAAATATATGTAACATGAGACTGTATAAGCATAGTGAAACCTCATGTGAAATATGAATATGGTTAATACTGCATATATAAGGCTGTTTTTCTTTGAAACAACAAATGTTTGTTAATATTACAAGTTGTAAAAATCAGGCAAAAAAACAAAACAAAAACAAAAACAAAAAACATTATGCTACATGAAAGAAACCAGTCACAAAGTACTACATATTGTATGAATCCATTTATATAAAATGTGAATACAAATCAATTTATAAAGAAGGAATTAGCTTAGTGGTTATGTAGGAATGGGGAAGGATAGAGGGAATGACAGGTCTCTGCTTAGGGGTATGGAGATGTTCTTTTTGGAGTAATGATATTGTTCTAAAACTTCTTTTGGTAATGAATGCACAACACTGTGATTATACTGAAAGTCACTGATAGTACACTTTGGATGGAATGTATGCCATGTGAACATATCTCTGTAAAAATTCTTTAAATAAAGAGTCAGGCAAAATTAAGAAACTAGGTGAAATTCATGAAAATATGGAATTATGATGGCACTGACCTAGCATTTTTTCATCAGCATTCAAATGGAGGAGTCAAATGGCACACAGTTAGACTAGTGGTTCTCAATATGGGGGAGGTTAGGACAATTTTGTCTTCTTGGGACACTTAGCAATGTCTAGAAGTATTATTGATTGTCACAGTCTGGGGGAAAGGAGTTGCTACTGTCATCTAGAGGGAATATTCCAAAGATGATGTTAAGCATTTTACAATGTACAGGACAGCTCTCCACAACAAAGAATTGAGTCCAAAATATCAGTTGTGCTGAGGCTGAGAAACCCTGAGGGAGATTGATCCAGGTTAGGAGATTTGCTATGCACAAAAGTCTGTGCATTTATTTCTAGACTGTCAATTCTATTCCTCTGATCTTTATGTATATTTATTCCAGGACTGCAGTGCTTTGATTGGTGTAGCATTGTAATAAGTTTTGAAATTAGGAAGTGTGTGACATCCAACTTGGTTCTTCATTTTCAGCATTGTTTTGCCTATATGGGATGCATTATATTTCAATATGTATTTTAGGATTGGCATTTCAATAGACCCAAAAAGAACTGTTGAAATTTTTGTACAGATTTCACTGAATCTCTGATTAGTTTTAGTAGCACTGACATGTTAATATTAAGTCACCCAATCCATAAACAGATTTCATCTTGCGATTTATTTAGGTCTTCTTTAATTCCTTTCACCAACATTTTGTAGTTTTCAGGGTAAAATCTTTCACCAAATTGGCTAAATGTGTTACTTGGTTTATTTTGGAATGTATCATAAACAGCAATTTTTAATTCCCTTTCAGGATGGATTTTTGCACTATATAGAAACAAGACTGATTTCTGTTAATTTTGTACATAGCATCATTTTTAAGGAGTATTTTGTGGATTCTTAGGGATTTTTAACTAGAGTATCATGTTATGAAACTTACCTTACTTATTCCTTTCTATTTTGAATGCATTTATACCTTTTTCTTTCCTACAAGTGCAGGGTTGCCTTCCATAAAATGATAAATAGCAGTGATAAAAGCTGGAATATTTTGTTTTCTACCTGATCTTACTGGGAAAGCTTCTGGTTTTCAGTTATGATGTTTTCTGGGTGTTTTCCATAAATGCCCTTTATCATATTGAGGGAGTTCCCTTCTGATCCTACTTTCTGAATGTTTTTTGATGAAAGGATGGTGGATTTTGTCAAATGGCAATTTTCTGTGTCAGTTGAGATGATGTGCTTTTTTTCTGTTTTTTTTTTTTTTATCAACGTGATATATTCCATTGATTTATTTTCTAACTTTATGTCATCCTTGCATTCCTGGTAAAAATGACTCTTGGTCACTATACACAGTCATAGTCATTTGACCATGCTTTTGGATTTGGTTCCTAGGTTTTTGTTTTTGTTGTTGAGGATTTTTGCATCTATTTTCATATGTGGTATTAATTTTATGTAGTTTTCTTCTCTGGTGATGCTGCTTTCTTTTCTGGAACATTCTAGGCACTCTTCTAAGCAGTGGATCACATCAGGGGACAAGGCAGGTGACACCATTCCTCTGTGGAAGTTTATATTATTTCAGTGCTGATAAATTCAAATAAAAACAAAATCCCACCAGAAAACCAATCATTGTTAATCCCAACTTTCACACTGAAGAAATGTAAGTTTTTCAGAAGATGAGTCACATGCTCAGGCATGTCGGTGGCATTTAGGAAACCCAGCCAGTTCTAGGGATGCCTGGTCCAGTCATCTGTCACATAGAGAGCCCCCCAAAACAATGGATCATTGTTTTAAGAGAAAGTCTTCAATTTCAGGTAAAATATTTCCTTCTTCCACAAATGTCTATTTTCCAAAAAGTACCTCAATGATATAGTCTGTTTCAAATCTGACTAGAAATTCATCACTGGAGAGTCAAGGCTAGATATATTCAGAATGTGCAGTCAGGCAGGCTCTCCTGAAAGCACCTGAATCCCAGATGTTTGTAGACTTAAGGAGAGGTAGGTGCACAGGTAGCACAGGCATCCTGCCTAACAGCCACCCACCTGACTTCTGATATGGCTCCTTCAATTCCAGGAGATCACTGAGGTAGGGTGTTGCCAAGGCTGGAGACACAAGATCCAAACCCCAGAAGAGGGAAGGGGTCTCATCTAATTCACAACAGCTGGATCCAGATGCTTTGGAAGGTGGCAATGTACCTGGCAGCCAACTCTGAATGTTCCAGTAGCACACAGTCAGGGATGTGGATGTGAGATGCAAAATCATGTCTTGGGGAATGTGGCATAGCCATTAGGCTTCTATGGGCAGGTTCCAGAGTTCTGGGAAGGTTAAATGGAGGAGTCAAGAACCCTGTCAAATTCCACACCAGGGATATGGAGAAAGGGCCAATCCTTAATAAGGAGTTTGATTTCCTTGTGATTCTCCAGCTCCAATTTCCTTTGTCTCACCAGAGTGTTTCTTCTTCCCCAAAAGCACTAAAATTGAAAAAGTGAACATGAACTGTTTATTTTGGGGAGATATTTCCACATAGGCATAGCCTGTAATTCCTTTAATGGGAGAGGTCCATGGTACAATGGGAGCCCTGGTGGCCCTACATTTGCTGGTGTAAGAATGGGTGGATCTTTAGGTTGCTCTGTGTCCACCCCTTCCATTGTTCAGAATGAGACACATAAAAGGGGGGAAAAGGAAATGAAAAATGGATGCACACACAGCCCTTCCCCTAGAGCACTCTAGGTGCTGAAAAGCCTGAAGCTGCAGCCAGAAGCCCAGGTGCCCCCACAGCCCAGTGCATGTGTGGTTGGCCACAGTCAACTTTCCAGCTCTGAGCTCCCTCCAGGCTGACAGCACACCACTCAAACAACCCTTGCTTTTCAGCTTTTCCTTCCTGGGACACCCCATCTCTCCCTGAATCCACTCCATACAACCTGCCATACTGCCAAATATTGGCAGGCTGGTGGCAGAAGGTCAGTTCAGTGATTGCTGAACTCTCCCTGGGTTAAGACCCACATGGTCCCAATCACAGAACATGACCTAAATCACAGAGGACTGGGGGCTGGCTAGAAATATCTGCTGCCCAAACCCCTCCCCTCCAAGTCACCCTTTCCCTCCAGCTCCCTGCTGGTAGTGCAACATCTGTGGAGGGGGACCGCCAATTTATTCAAAAAACAATACATGGCCAAGAGCAGGATAACATTATGGCCTATTTAAAGGACTCATTACACTTTATAAGTGATCTATTAACACATACAATTTAGGAATATATATTGAGGCCTGGAGATAATGTCAGTATAGGTATTTGAGTCCTTGGGTGACTATGAGGTCGAGGCCTTGCCCAAGAGTAGCCCTGAAATAGCATGACAAGAAATCTTGTCTCCTTTGCTCTTACTCTCTTCCTAATCTGGAATGCCTTACACTGAAGAATTTTGAAAAACCGATATTATGGTAAATCATGGCCACCTTGAAGGTGTTTTACCCTCAACAGTTCTAATTAAAAGCATGAAAAGATGGTCATTGATTCACTCAATATAAGAAGGAAATTAAATGAATATTATGACTGGAGGCAGTGAAGTGGGAGTAAAAATTGAAAAAAGGACAAAATATTCAGTACTCAAGTAAACGCCTTTTCCAAGGTATGGGTAAGGTGAAGCATGACATACGAGTTTCCAATTCAATGCGCAACTTCAAAATTAGTCCCAAAAGGTCACTTCGATTCACAGGAAGATAAATTACATTTTAGACACATTTTGAATGTCCCCCAAAGAAGGGACATTCATGTAAAGCAATGAAAGGAAAAAGGGAGATGGTGGATTCAAACAAATTGATGAAAATCCAGTGCTTAAGTTGCAGAATTGGGGGTATTTGTATAAAAAGCATATGTAAATGTGGGTAAGTAAAAGATCTCCAAGAGAAAAATATTTCAGGGGGAAAATTGCAAAACTAAAAATACTTAACCAGTGTTATAAAAATGAGAACGTGAAGAAATTATAAAAGAGGGAGAAATAAGGTCCCAAGTGGATCTGAACCATGGCGCTACAGAAATCAAGACAGAATATGTGTTACAGCAAATGAAGGGACTTTTTATAATTTTGAAAGTCTGTGAATTACTAATGTTTTGTAGAAACAAGGTGCTAGAGTATCAAGAAACACTAGATTTTAATCAGTGTTTGACCCTTAATCCATTAGAACTGCAGAATAGTTTCACGCACACAAAAAAAAACAAAAACAAACAAAAAAACTACATAGATATAGATAGATTGATGACCAAGACTTCCAAGTGTGTGAAGAAAGATTTATTAGATCATATCAAGGCTCACTATTGTAGTCTAGGGATACTTATTTACTCTGCCTCAATTTTTCCAATCATAAATTCCAAATCTTATAAACTGACTCTGAGCATCCAAGAAACAACCACAAAATCACATTGCTTAGAAAGGAGAAGAGAATTGTGGTCCTTCAAATATAACACAAGTATGTCATAAGGAAAATATCATCAACTCAGAATTAAAAGCATTTGGGACAGAGCTAAAATTTACTTTTGCTTAATAAACATACTCTTCCAAGACAGTACAGGTAAAAACTAATCAACAAGACATTTGGAGAATTTCAGAATAGGAAAACTCCCTGAATCTACAATAATTCCTCCACAAACTGTACAAATGAGAAAACTGAGGCCCTAAGCATAAAAACAAGTCAAATATTATTTGTACTTTTCAGAAAACTTTCAGTGAAACCTCAGGTCTTTTAACTGTTCTATTACATATACTCTCTATATATTTATTCACTATTCCTATTTATTCAAACTAATCTCAAAAGAAACTCTACTGAAATATATATATTTTTGGACTGGTTTGAATTAAGATAAAGGAAGTATTAACACTGAAGGGTTTAACCTATTAAAATATATAATTTAAAATTTTTATTAATTCTAAAGGAATCTATTGGCAATAAGCCCCAAAGGACAGATTTCAATGTATTCTAGAAGGAATTGGATAGCTAGAATAACTAATTTTCCAAAATGCTAGACTATAAAATGTAAATTCCACATGAAAGAATTCTGTCCAATTAGACAATTTTTGAGAATAGTGAAAAATAAAAAAATTGGTAAGCAACAATAATCCTTATGATTTCATTGTCAGATTACAAAGAATTTTAAAATAAATAAAAAACATATTAAAAATCCACACTGGAAAAAACTTTATCTCAACAGCAGGCAGAAATTTCATTACTATAAAATCTTGAAACAAAAATCAGTAATACTTCTTAATCTCCATCATTAAAAAGTTCAGTATCAGTATTTAAATAATAATCTGTCCTCCAAAAAAAAGTCTTGCAACTATTTACGTTTTGGAGTTTTAAATCACTGGATTTTTGAAGTTAAATATGCCAGTTTATTATGGTAATATAGTTGATGTCATATAGAAATCTGCAGGGTCTACAGCAGTACTCTAAAATTAAACACGTTAATAATTCTTTTATAAAACATAAAAATATTCAGTTACCATTAGGCTTTACTAAGAAATGAGTAGTTAGATTTTGTTTCCAAATAATCATTTAAAAACATAGTTGCTACAGCTCTATGGATTTCAGAATCGCAGATAAGAAATAGTGGACCTGTTTTATTGCATACTGTATACAATAAACTATGTATCAATTTTGTTAAAACTTTGGGATACACCTGGACACATGAAAGCAGAACATGTACCTTCTTGAAAGTAAAAAATGAAGTTATTAAAAATTAATTTTAATATCAAGTAACAAACAGTCAAGAGAACTACAGTGCTTTATATGTTTCTTTAAAAAAAAAAAAACATAGAACGAAATTTTACCATGTGCCTCAGGGCGACCTTGATTCCAAGGGAAAACAAGGACACCAGCTCCTAAGGCTGCCCTTGTTGAGGAGAGGGGACCAGTGGTCACGGAGCCCCAGGAGCAGCGCCGACTCCAAGGCTCACCAACGTTCTGCCCTGGAGGGCAAAGTTCATGGTCCCTTGAGGTCCTGACACTTTCCTAAACTCCAGGACTCACAGTCTGTGACTGCAGAGCCACCATTTAAAAAAATAAAAAATAAATAAAAGCTGACAAAAATATACCCACAGCCTTCAGGTCCCAAGGAAAACCAGGTGCCGCCACCTCAGCTGTTGGACTGGTGTTACTCCGCCTTCCACCTCAGTGCAGCCCCTTGACTCCTTCCGCCAGCATGGGAGGGGGTCAAGGGAACCACCCCAGACGGAAAGTAGTACCTGACAGGGTGGGAGCCTCGGCGGTGTCAGCCACAGTTCAAACACTAAAGATGGAAGAGGCTTTTGTCAATCTCCTAAAAATTCACAAACTCTTTGTACTAGTACATACCTCAAACTGAGTGGTCAGACAATAAAAACAGCTCCATATTCAGTTATTAGAAAATACCATGAAAAGAACAGAATTTTAGCTATTCAGTTTGAAAAATAAATTATGCTTATGTCCCGTACAATCACAACAGGACTTTTTTGCCCATACACGTACAGATCACCACTTGGTCTTTAAATCAAAACCTCATTATAGATGTCAGAGGAGTTCTACTTTAGACATATTTTACAGTGTTTCTGAAAAATAGTTTTTAAAATCCCAGGTATGTTTTTTCAGTGGCCATAGTGGTTTATATTCAATTTCAAAAATTCTTCTGGCCCCCAAAAAATGTATTCTAAATTTCAGTTTCTTATCGATTTTCCTAAAACTCTACTCTTAAAAAAAGATGTTATCTTTTTAAAGTTTACACCAGTAACGTGAATGTTTAAAATCAACATAAAGCTTTTGTATATGCTTTCTCTAGAACACCCTAGAAGAGTTGTTTGGAATGTAAAACCATGGCCACTAATAGGTTAGAAATGAAAATTATAGGGAAGACAGATTTCAAGCATCATGATCTAATTTTGCTACAGAACAAATGTAGAATTACAATAGATACATAAAGGAAAACCAGTGTCCAGAAATGCATATTAGCAAGTCCAAAGATAGATTTAATTTTACTTCAGCAATTTTATTTTCAAGTTCATTCTTTCAGTACATACTGTATAATGTCCTTTGCAAATCATCTTGAGAAGTACAGATGAAGATTTCTGAAGCCTCATTTGGATTAAGAAGCCAGAAAAATAATGATAAAAAAAATCCCAACATATGGAAAGAGAAAAAACAGAAGGCTCACTGTCAACTACCAAGTCATAAATGATTTGCATTGTGTCTTGGGGCAGGACACACTTGCTAAGACGGTAAGTATCTGCTTCCTATTTCTCAGTGACATTCTAGGAGCAAATGAGAAATACAACAAAGAAAAAATTTTGAGAAAAGAAATGCTAATTTAACACTGTTATTATATAAATCCCATTCACTAATATTCCTAAAAGTATAGGTTGTTGGGTTACCTTCTATAAACTGCCACCTGTTCTTAATCTTATATGCAAAATCCTCTAAATGAACCCCTAGGAACCCCCAATAACTTCAAGCTGAATTTACTTTTTTTCTAAGGTGATACTAGGAATTGAATCCAGGATCTCTTAAATCCATGATGTCATACATGGGAAGCAGGCTCTCAACCACTTGAGCTACATCTGCTCCCCAGTATTTGTTACTTTTAAATGTACCTTCTGAAGCAAGAAAATCCACCAAATCAATCAAAACCTTTCATGTACAGAAATAAGTTTTCAGGTAGCCTCATATTTACATATTTTAAATCAACACCTATTCTTAGAACTGTATTCCAAAATCATTTTCCATAAATCTCTTGACTACAGGCAAGACCTAGTGTTTACTAGAGAAAAAAAAAAAACATTATGCATAATTAATTTTGCAGAAACTTAAAGTGCATTTTTAAAATATACAATAAAAAGGCCTTAAAGGTTATTTTTGTTGGGTGATATTTTTGTTTTGTTTTAGGATATATTTATAATATTTTACTTTTCCCAGCAAAGCATAACTTTATAAATAACATGAATTAAAAGACATTTTAAACATTGAAATATTAGTTTCTTTAATCAATGAATGTTCTTATATTTTTTACTTTCATATGTAGTGGAAATGCCAGTATTAATATTAAGAAAAGAGAAAGAGAAGAAGAGTGACAGTATCTTTCATAGGAAAAGAGAATAATTGAGAAGGATTTAAGATAACTAAATTCATTTACAGAAGCTGAAACATTAGAAACAGACTAGATCATCTATTCTTTCCATCTCCAAATGTAATATGTCTGCACACCCACACCAATTCAAAGTAAACCTCTCCCCTCAAATATCTTAATCTATGTAAAATTTACCACAGGGATTAATATTTGGATTTTAAAAATCCACAAAAAATCATTCATAAAGACTATTTGATTTATTTAAAAACTGACTGAAAATGGAAGGAATTATAGTCTCTGAACTGGTAAGGCCATAATTATCCATTTAATTATCAATGTTTAGCAGTAATTCATGAAGTTTAGTGTCAATACATAAATAGGATATTAGTTAAAAGTTCTTTACTTTCTAACTTGGGTAACTGTGGGAAGGGTCAATTATCTATCTTCTCTCATGCATACTAGTATTGTATGTCACTATATTTATCTACTTTAAACTTCAGAGATAAAATACCAACAGATTTTTTAAAAAGCTTGGTATAGTCTCTTGTAATAATATTAGCTACCATTTAGGGAATAGTTACTATCTGTTTGACACTATGCTAAGTAGTTGACACATGTAATCTCAGTTTATTCTATAGACAAGGAAAACGGGATTTAGAGAAATGCAGTGACTTACCTAAGGATGCACAGGTAGTACATTAAGGAACTGAGATTCAAAACCAGGCTTTGTGATTTCAAAGCCCCCTGCTCTTAACCACTCACAATGATTAAAAAGTTGCTTACAAAAACCCAAAGGTCAGTCACCTAGCTAGTTCCACCTCATTGAAACAGATTATTTACAATTAAAATTGTTCAATATTTATTTAGCACTTATTAAATGTCTCACAAACTGCAAGGTTTTGGAGATATGGCCTCTGTCACTGAGAAACTCACAGTCTATTGGGAAAGATACATAATAGAAATGTTTTCCTTTGTTTATTGTAGGAAGTAAGAATAAGATGGCATACAAAATAAGTTTAATGCATTTTAATGAATAATTTTCAAATCTATTATAACTTGGAGGCTCTTACTAATTGTCAAATGTAAAGACTGAAATAAGTTTATGAAGTCTTACAATCTATACACAGGTACATGTAGGAATTGTGGATGCTAGTATTAAAATAAACAAAGCCAAGACTTTCAAATGAATTGAGCAAGTGGACGACCAGGAATAGAATGGAATATAAATTTAGGTTACTATGATTATTATTAAAGCTTTAATACTTTTTATTTAGGTATTTCCCTAAACATATCTGAATTCCTCAGTCACATTTGTGATAATGATAAAAAAGTAACTCAAATGTCACTTCCTCAAGGGAGTTATCCCCGATTCCCAGATTGGGTCATATTATGTATTTTCACAACATTCCTTATTTGTCTGGGGACTTACTACAATTGTATTTCAATCATTTACTGTGCAAATGGCTGCCTTATATATGTTTCCCTTGATAAATTATAAGCTTCATAAAGGTAGGAACAGTATACCTTGTTCATAACTGTACGAAGCCTTGCAAGGAGTCTATACTCAATAAATGTTATTCAATGAATTAATGAAAAAACATAGTAAAAGGTACCTTTTAATAATTCCAATAAACTAAGAGGAACTTAGAATATCAAAATTATGAGTCACAAATAAGACTTCATATTTGTCCTACATTGTTATTTAGCCCCTTCATAATGTCTTACATACCTTGTCTCATCTCAAATTTGAACCTCTGCAAAAAAATAAGGTTGTTCTGGAGGATAATTTCTAAAGAACTGATACATAGAAAGAGTTAGAATTCACAAGATAATCATTCATTTTGTTACCAAACTACCAATTCAATGCAAACCTAAAAGGAATCTATGAGTATATATTCGAAATACCCATCTATTCTTTGTCTTGTGAATAGAACAGTCTCAAATAATATTCTTGATTGAGCCAACAAACATACTTTCTGTCTTCTTAGCCCGAGGTGGGGTGGGAGGGGAGGCGAGGGGAGGGGAGGGGAGGGGAGGGAAGGGGAAGGGACGAAGGTAGAAAGAGAAAAGGCACAATCTTTACTAGGCTTTCTAATTATAAATTCATCATTTGTTATCCTCTTTCAAGTGTAAATTCTGGCTGCACAGGAGCCTACTACTTCTTTTCAACATTCTCTTCTCTATTGAAATCAGAACTTTAAATCTGTCATAATTAGTATCTTTAATTTTGTGATTATCAATTACTGTCTATTCTTTTGACATTAAATTAAGCACATTTTTAAAACCCAGAAATATATATTGACTATTTTGTAGGCTTTCTACCACACTCCTAAATTTATTCATGATTCTTGTCTTCTGCTGAGCTTTTTCTTATTGTTCAAGATTAGATTTGCAAGATTCTTCCATGTTGGTGTGAGTGATTATAATTTTTGTAACATTCATTGTTCCATAGCATTCAAATAATTTCTTTTACCACAATTTCTTTCTCCATTCTTTTATGAACATCTTGGTGGTTTTTCAGTTTTCTGTGATGCAACAGTAATACAAAAAAAAAAATGCTTTTTAAACAGGCTATTGGGCACATGTGCAATATGCCCCAGAGTGCATACCTAGTAAAGGGTATGTGTCAAACTGCAATGCACTGTACTGCAGCAATGGACATGTTCAGCATATTTATTCTATATGCTTGCAAACACTTCCTATATTTTATAGGAATATAAAACATGTATTTGTATTTTAGACTCTAATTTTCATCAGTCAGCCGTTTTCAATAGTTTCTATTTCCTGCATCACATCCCCATTTCTCCCTTCTGATTGTTTTTTACTCAGGGTAAAGGCAAACAGAGACTCCTGCCCCAAGCTGTTAACACATTGTCACACTTTTAAGGAAGGGGTTTTGTGAACTCAGGATGTTGCCTTCCTCTTAGAAAAGAGAACCTGCATGTCATTTCCATTCTACTTCCTCTGTACTTCCTTCCTGCGTTTCCTACATCTATGTTCAATTTTAGACTAACTTATAGATCACCATTCCAGAATACTTTAATTAAGAATGGAATTTCCATTCATGTCCACTTTTCCTGGTTGGTTTACTAATTTGGGGGGAAGAAAGCTGTTTCAAGAATAGAATGAGAAGTAAAACTAAGGAATTATTAAATAATTAAAATTCACATACATAAAGAGTGGAGTATATTTTATGAATGTAAATTAATTTTTGAACTCAAAATATGTGAAAGTAGCATAACATTTTTAATTATTAAGGAATCAATTCATAGTTAAAAAATAGCAGGGACAATTAGTTTTAAGTAGTAAACAGGTATTGTAGTACAGTGCAAGTTAAACTTGGCTTCATCTCAGAATCTGTTGGAGACTGGGAAAAACGTAAGTGACTTCTTTGATTATTTTATGAATTTGCATTTTACCTCCACAGTAAATGGAAGAGGGCGTGAGTTCATTTGATCATAGTTAAGTTTGCATGTTTACTGGAAATTTTTTATTTATTTGGAAAATAGCTACAGTCTCTTCTTAACTCAAATTACTTAGGAAACTAATTCACTCATGAAAGGAAACTTTTAAATAATGTGATAATATAATGAATAAAAAATAAAAATGCTTCACTTAACATTAACTTTTATTTGATTTAAACTTATTTGCAAAAATATACAATTCTCTTCCATCTTTACACTGGCCTCTGAACTAATGCAAAGAATTAGACATGATCAAGTATTTTCCATGTCCATCTCTGCAAATATGTGCAGTTGTGAATCTGAGTTCCCTTTTATTGATACCTAATGGTGTTTGGTATAAATCATAAGCTCTGGGGAGCTAGGACTTTTTTCCTGGTTCAAGAGCATGATAAGTTAACATATTCTTTCATGATAGCTGTGCCCAGGAGTGCTACATAAAAGCGAACCAAGAGGGCCCTCAGCTGTGTTCCCTTCAAAATCACAGAGGCAGAAAGTGGTCCATTATAAAGGTCATGATCCATGATTAAGTACACATTTTAAAAAGTAGTCTCTGTCCCCAAGATGAAAGTATGTGAAACTACAGAATATCGAGTAACAAGACTCTCCCCGACAACATGGTGTTAAGTAAACTGTTTACCGTCTGTGCATTACTACTTTTCCCCAGTATACAATGAGTATACATTACATTAACAATTAAAAAGCTAGTTTTCTAAGCATTTTTTCATGTTCTCCTTTTTGCGACACAGCATCCCTACTCTCTAACCTCTATATCTTTCCATCTATACCCATTGAATAAAATTTAAAATAAAATTAAAGAAAGAACACTGAAATAAAAATCTGAATACAATTAAAAGGGGTAACTGTTAGATTATTTTTTTTTAAGATTTATTTATTTTATTTATTTATCTCCCCCCCTTGCCGCTTGTGTTGCTGTGTCCATTCGCTGCGTGTCTTCTCTGTGTCTGCTTATCTCCCCCTTGCTGTGAGGTCTTGCCTCATCAGCCCATGGCCTGCCCTCACAAGGATGCCCCAGGAAGCGAACCCAGGACCTCTCATATGGTAAACGGGTGCTCTATCCACTGAGCCACACCCGCTTCCTTCCGTGAGGTTGCTTCATCAGCCCACCGCACTGCTCAGGCCAAGCGTGCCCTCACAAGGAGGCCTTGGGAAGTGAACCCAGGCCTCCCATATGGTAAACGGGGGCTCTATCCACCGAGCCACACCTGCTTCCCAAGATTATTATTTTTTATTTCTTTATTTTCTTTTTCTCTTTTTTTAAAAAAATTCCATGGTAGTATACTACAGAAATAGTGAACCCTAAGTAAAACCATGAACTTTATTTGATACTACAATCATAAAATTGTACTTTCCTCAATTGTAACAAATGTCCCATACCCAAGCAAGGAGTTTGTGGCAGGGTGGTAACGGGAATCTTGTATTTTATGCACGATTGTTCTGAAAACCTGTAAGACCCCTAACAATAAAAATAATCTCTCTGGACAGATACACATGCACATGTATGCACACACACAACACAAGCGTGCACACACCTGCATGCATGCACACCCTGATATGCATGATGCATGCACACAAGTGTACATAAACACATACACATCCTCCTTTTTATTTCACTTCCACCCTTACACCTTGTCCTCTTCTGACCCTACCTGCCACCTTCCCCAATGCCTTGCAAGGAGCCCTTGCTGCTGAGCAGTTCAGGTAGAGGAGGCAGCTCTGCTCACATGTTCTTGCACAGGACAGTCCTGCTCCTTTCCTATTCAAGGTGCTCTGCTGGGCCTTTGCCAGGACTGCAGAAGTTTATGCTGCTGACATGGGGGCCAGATGGTGAAGCTACAGGAAAGCCAAGAGGCACAGATGACAGAGAGGGACAGAATTCGGGAAGAAGCAAACAGGCACAAAAGAGGAGAGACCCACACATTGTGCAGTGTGAACTGCTCAGATCCCTCTGGAAGCCACTTAGGCCACGGACAAATATGGGCCCTTTTGGCATCTCCTCCTCCCATTCACGGGGCTGTTCTCATTCTCACTAACTCACCAGCTAGACTCCTGCATCAGTGTTAGAATGGAAAAGGGGGTCTTAAATATCTGATTGTCAAAAATCATCATTGTTGTACCAGTTCATAACTAAACAGAGGGGAGTCTTAGACAACCACCCATGGCCTAAGTCTTTTGGCCAAAACTCAGTAGCTGAATAGAGCCTCCATTTGTAGAGACTGGAGACTATGTCTAGATCACTCAGTCAATGCCAATGCAAAAATCCACTCAGCAAGCATCTTTGGGCTGTGATGGTCTTAATCACGGGCACATCTTAGCAGAAAACTTTCTGTTGGACTTTATATAAAACAGCTCTGACTAGTGGTCATTGGAGAATATGTCTTTTGGCCTATTTGTCATTTGGCCTGTTTATGTGTAATGGAATATTAAATGCAATGGGTGTATAGAAACTGTCCAGTTAGGATAGAAATATGAATAAGGCCTTAAAAAGGAATGAAGTTCTGATACATGTGACAACATGAATGAACTTTGAAGACATTATGTTATGTGAAATAAGCCAGACACAAAGGGACAAATATTGTATGATCTCACTGATATGAAATGATTAGAATAAGCAAACTCATAGACTCTAGAATACTGGTTAACAGGGGATGAAGGGGGAAAGGGAATATGAAGACAAGGCATAAATTGTACAAAAGTTTCTTGTTTGGAATGATTGTAAAGTTTTCTT
>JAQZBX010036447.1:0-24190 GCA_029593785.1 Cabassous unicinctus
GGAGCCTTAAGAGGAAGAGGAAGGCTGAACCCTCACAGACATCGCCTGCCATCTTGCTCAACATGTGGCAAATGACTTTGGTGAGAAAGTACCTCTTTTTTTTTTTTTGCAGGATTAGTTTATCATCAGCATTCTAAAAACCAGACCTAGGGAGAAACACTAGGTCTGGGGACACATGCATGGTTTCTAATATAGCAAATGTTTAGCCTACCCTGATTATCACAAAATCAGGACAGCGAGAATATCTGCATAGAAAGCACCTCTTGGGGTACCTTGAGTTGGACTCTTTAGGGCCTTGTGAATGCTAAGTTTCAACCCCAAATAAATACTCTTAATAAAACCCAACATATTTCTGGTACTTTGCATCAGCACCCCTTTGGATGTTTAATACATATGGATACACCACATTTTGTTTATCCATTTATCTGTTGATGGACACTTGGGTTGCTTCCACCTTTTGGCTATTGTGAATAATGCTGTGATGAAATTGTACAAGTACAAATATTTGTACAAGTCCCTGCTTCCAATTATTTTGGATGCCTATGTAGGAGTGGAATTGCTGGGTCATATGGTATATGTTTAATTTTCTGAGGAACTGACAAAATGCTTTCCACAGCGGCTTCACCATTTTACATTCCCACTGACAATGTGAGCTCCTATTTCCCCACATCCTTTCCAACACTTCCTATTTTCCATTTTATTTAAATACTAGCCATTCTAGTGGATGTGAAATGGTATCTCATTGTGGTTTTGGTTTGCATTTTACTAATGGATAATGATATTGAGCACCTTTTCATGTGCTTATTGACCATTTGTATATCTTCTCTGTGGAAATGCTTAATCAAATCCTTGGCCCATGTTGATATTTTTGTTGTTAAATTGTAGGTATTCTTTATATATTCTGGATATTTAACCCTTGTCACAGATATGGTTTCCAAAATGTTTTCTCCCGTTCTGTATAAGGCCAATTGATTTTTTTGACAAGGGTACCAAGTCCCCTCAATGAGGAAAGAATGGTCTCTTCAACAAATGGTGCTGGGGAAACTGGATATCTGTGGCAATTTGACATTATTTATGAATTCCAAAAAGAGATATTGATTATGTTGGTAAACTGGTCTGTTCCTCTGGGCATGATACCCTTTGATTGATTTAAATTCACAGGCTTTATATTTACTTGATTAAATCAAGATTAGGGCTTTGATTTACCACATCATTAGGGTAGTTCAGTTTAAGTCCTTGCCCCTTTTGTAGGCTATATAAATGGATACTCAATCAAGAAGATGGAAGCAGATATGCAAGAAAAGAGAGAGAGCTCCATAGACATGGCAGAGGCCCCAGGAAGAGAGATGAGCCATTCACCTGATAGTTTATAGCTGACCTTATAAAGGGACCAGAGCAGCTGAGCCCAGAAAGTAACCAGCCCCGGGAAAAGAGACAAGCCCTATGCCAGCCAACAGCTGAGATGTGAAGATGTTGGATCCATGGAGCCTTAAGAGGAAAGAGGAAGGCTGAACCCTTGTAGATGTCGCCTGCCATCTTGCTTCAACATATGGCAATGGAGTTTGGTAAGGAAGTACCTCTTATGGTACCTTGTGTTGGACTCTTTAGGGCCTTGTAACTGTAAGCTTATACCCCAAATAAATACCCTTTATAAAAGCCAAGAGATTTCTGGTATTTTGCATTAGCACCCTTCGGCTGACTAATACATTAACCATATGCAAAAGACCTCATACCTATATATCAAAATTAACTCAAAATGGATCAAAGACCTAAATATAAGAACCAAAACTGTAAAAAATCCTAGAAGAAAACATAGGGACGCATCTTCAGGACCTTGTGCTAGGCAATGGTTTCTTCGACTTTACACCAAAAGCACAAGCAACAAAAGGAAAATAGATGAAAGGGACTTCATCAAAATAAAAGACTTTATCAAAGGACTTTATCATGAATGCAAAAAGACAACCTACAGAATGGGCAAAGTATTTGGAAACCACATATTTGAAAAGTTTAATATTCAGAACATACAAGGGAATCCTACAACGCATTAACAAAAAGATAAACAACCCAATTAAAAAATGGGCTAAGGATTTGAATAGACATTTCTCCAGAGAAGATATACAAATGGTCAATAAGCCCATGCATGACAAGATGCTCAAAATCATTAGCCATTAGTGAAATGCAAATCAAAACCACAATGAGATACCATTTCACATCCACTAGAATGGCTACTATTTTTTTTTTTTTTAAGAAATATAGAGATTGTTGAAAGGTATGCAAGGAAATCGAAACTCTCGTACATTGTCAGTAGAAATAATAAAATTGTGCAGCTGTTGTGGAAAACTGTTTGGCTATTTCTCAGAAAGTTAAGTATAGAATTACCATATGACCTGGCAATCCCACTTCTAGGCTCTGGTGTCTTGAGCTATGTACTCCAGAAAAACATGTTCTTAAACTTAATCCATTCCTGTGGGTGTGAACCCACTGTATATAGGGCCTTTTGATGAGGTTACTTCAGTAAGATGTGGTCCAACTGAATGAGCATGGGTCTTAATTCTGTTACTGGAGTCCTTTATAAACAGAATAAATTTGGCCACAGACAGAGAGAAAGCCATGGAGGAAGCAGCCAGAAGCGGAAAGTCAACGGAACCCAGAAGAGAAGAGAGAAGCCAGGAATAGCTGCTATGTGCATTGCCATGTGACAGAAAAGCCAAGGACCAGATTGCCAGCAGCCAGCTTCAGCATACCACAGTCTTCTGGGAGAAAGAATTGCCCTGATGATGCCTTGATTTTGGAGTTCTCCTGGCCTCAAAACCCTGAGCCAATAAATACCCATTGTTTAAGCCAACCAGGAAACTAAAACATAGATATATACGCAAAAGAACTGAAAGCAGGGACTTGAACAGATACTTGTATACTGGTGTTCATAGAGGCATTAATCACAACTGTCAAAAGGTGGAGGCAACCCAAATGTCCATCAACAGATGAATGGATAAACAAAATATGTATGTGCATACAATGGAACGTTATTCAGCCATAGAAAAGAATGAAGTTCTGATACATGACATGGCATGGATGAATCTTGAAGATATCATGTTGAGTAAAGTAAGCCAGACACTAAAGGACAAATATGGTATGATTTCACTGATAAGAAATAATTAGAATAAGCAAATTTACAGTCAGAAACTAGAATACAGGTTACCTGGGGCCAGGGTTGGGGTAGGGAATGGGGAGTTAATACTTACTTGGTAAGCACCGGCTGGTGATGCAACTGGAAAAAGGCCTTGAATAAAAGGGAGAAAAGGTAAAGATAAATGAGTTTTTATGGCTAAGAGACTTCAAAGTGAGTCGGGAGGTCATCACAGAGGTGACGCTTATGCACATCTCAGCAGGATCTCATAGATGGCCAAAGTAGATACTGCCCCAAATAGTGGGGCTTCAGAGGGCTCTGGAGACACCCAGGTCCTACAGTCATGGCAGATAGTTCTGGTGTTTGGTGCCTTGCCAGTCGGCCCTACTTTGGAGTTTGTACTCCCGAGTGTGACAGAGATGGACTCAGATGTGACTTCTCTACACATGCCTTTTCTGTTCCTTTTATTTGTACCTTGGTGCTGGAGTTGGTAGGTGTACATCCAAGAGACTTGAATCTCTGGTCTGTCCATGTACCAACTGGGCCCTGAGCCTCAGCGGAGTTGCAGTACCTACTCTCCAATTCATTGGACTCACCCAGGACAACTAACAAGGAGGTGAGGATGGACAACCACCATACCAAGGAAACGAGAGAGCCTACAACTGCAAGCAAGATAGTCCCATCCATCTTCTGTATGGGATCAAAGCCCCCTCTTTATTAGAGGTGGAGTGGGCATCACCATCCCCAAATCCTCAGGACTGGGGGATAAAATAGGAACTAGAGTGGACTTACTGTTATTCTACTATAGACTTGTTGTGATTCCAGCAATGGAAGAAATTGTATCATTGATGTGGAGTCAGTGGCCACTGGAGGTGCTGATGTCAGGGAGAGGGAAAAAGAGGTGCAATATGGGGGCATTTTCAGGACTTGGAATTGACCTGAATGACACTGCAATGACAGATACAGGCCATTATATATCCTGCCATAACCTACAGAATCAAGTGGGAGAGAGTGTAAACTGCAATGTAAACTAAAACCCATGCTTAGTGGCAATGCTCCAAAATGTGTTCATCAATTGCAATGAATGTACCACACAAATGAAAGAAGTTGTTAATGTGGGGGAAAGTGGGAGGTGTGGGGAGTGGGGTGTATGGGAATCTCTTGTATTTTTTATGTAACATTTTATGTAAACTAAGTATCTTTCAAAAATAAATAAAAATATATTTAAAAAATACTTGGTACTGAGTTTCTGTTCGAGGTGATGGAAAATTTTTGGTAATGGATGGTGGTCATGGTAGCACAGCATTGTGAATTTGATCAACACCACTGAATTGTGTATTTGAATGTGGTTAAAAGGGGAAATATTAGGTTGAATATATGTTACTAGAATAATTAAAAAACAAACTACAGGACTGTACAACAGAAACTATGCACTATAGTTAGTAGTATAATTGTAATCATATTGTTTTCTCAATTCTAACAAAGGTACCACACTAATGCAAGAGTTAATAATAGGGAAACCTATGTGTATAAAGGGAAGGATATGGGAACTCTGAATGTTCTGCATGATTTTTCTGTTAACTTACAACTGATCTAAGAAGAAAAACCAGCTGGAAGTTCATCCTAGGCAGAAGGAACAGCAGGAGCAAAAAAAAATGAGACGTGAAATAAAGCAGTGTGTCCAGGGAAGTGCACACTCTTAAGTATTTAGTTAAAGGATGGATTTAGAGAGAGAGGGGTGGGGAGGTACAGGAGGGGGTGTGGTGAGCTTTGAAAGTCACGCTGCAAACATCGGATTTTATCCTGTAAGGTCTTGAATGGCTTTCAGTGGTGGAATGCCACGGTTGGCTGTACATTTTAGAAAGGTTGCTCGGTGCTGATGGACAGGAGAGGCAGTGAGAAACTCAGATGGAAGCAGAGGTTGCAGCTAGGAGAGTCTTGCAGTCATCCAATTGAGAGCGGCTGAGGGCTCTGTAGCAGACTTTCCAAATTCAGACTGCCAATATTTCAGCGACAAGATAAGCAGGATTTCATGGCACGAATCTCTGGGAGGGACAGATGTCTCAAGAGGTCTGGGAGACTTGGACATCAGACTGTGCAATCACACTCCTGCTAGTCTGTGTCCCAGAGATGAAGAAAGAGAAGGGGCCAAGGAACTCAGTGTGCAAGGGAGCCCTTTGCCAATTTGATGTTTTAAGAAGGCTCTCCTTGGGAGAGGGAAGAGCTGGTTAGGAACCCTGGAAGTGGGACAAGTGCCCCCAGCTGCTCCTGGAGTGTTCAAGGGGCCCCTCCCCCAAAACTGACATTTCAGGCACAAAGGGAACTTGTGAGCAAGACTGCTGGACCCACTTAATCTCCTCTGAGGAAGCTCGGTGTACAGGAGCCTCGTGAAGGCAAAACTTGGTTCTGAGTTTCAAAAAGAAGAGGAGGTTGGGAAGTGCAACTACAAAACTGAGGGCAATCCTGGGCCAGGAATTTTATAGGCTGTGAGAGGAAGGATGTGTGAGCACTTAGAAAAGGAAGGGGCAGCTTGGGCTCACCAAGATGAAGTGGTGTCAAGTCAATTAAAAAAAAAAAAAAAAAGAGTGTTAAGAAATAGAAATGCTTGTGGAATAAAATTCAAAAAGTACATAAGGGTATAGAATGAAAAGTCTCCCACTCACTCCTGGCTCTCAGCCTTCCAATTCCCCTCCCCAAAGGCAACCCATGTTACCATTTCTCGTGCATGTAGGTTATCATTATCTATCTTTTTAAAAACTGCAAATGGTAGCCTATCTTATCTGTGAGTTTTTAATCTAACTTTCTCTTCCTCTAACCATGCATCTCGGTGATCTTTATTCAACCAGTCCCTGATTCGGTCTCCAGTCTTTCTCTCTGATCAACATTTCCACAATGAACAATCTTGCATATATATGTCACTTCCTACATGTTTGACATATGTGATAGAGGTGTGCTTCTATAAAATAAATACCCAGGATGAGTGTGTATAATTTTGATAGATATTGCCGAATTCCATAGAAATCATTTCAATTTTTGTCCCCATCTTGAATGAACAAGACAGTCTGGTTCTCTGTATTTTTGCTAACTGTGTTTTCAAACTTTCAGGTACTTCTGATAGGGGATGGATGCTGGGATAGAAGAAAACTGGGATCTTGTAGTTTTAACACACATTTCTCTTATTAGATTTTTGACATTTATTATTTTCTAACTCTTAGGAGGATCAGAGACTGGGAGATGTGGAAAACCTGGGAAGCAAGGGAATTCCACAGAGTTCTTGATAAACTCTCTCAGGCAATTTTATGATCAAGTGATGGAGAAATATAGCTAGGCTCTTGAAGTGGTTTTGTGGCTCAGTAGCTGGATGAATGGTCATTTATTCATTCAACAAACAATTATGAAGAGACTACTACTTACCAGGCACTCATTAAGGCACTTGGGGTAATTCAATGAATAAAATAGACGAAAAAAAAAAAAATCCCTTGTGGAGCTTAAGTTCTGCGGGATGAGACAGACAATGAATGAAAGTCAGAATAAATAAATAAATGACGTAGTATATTCGAAGGCCACACCCAAAGGGCATTGTTCAATGAATTCACATTGGTCGAGAAGAGGACAGTTTCCAGTGGATGCCACAGGGGCTTAAGGATAATGAGCGCCAGAGAGTGGAGTTGCAACCCAAATGGGGCGATCAGGGCTGGCCTCCCTGAGAAGGTGGCCTTTGAGCCCAGATCTGGGGAGGTGAGGGAGGTAGCCAGGTTGGCAACTGCAGGACTAACAAGACCATGTGGCTGGAGCAGAGAGAGTGGTGAAAGCAAAGAGGTAAATGGGGGCTTGATCACATAGGGGCTGGCTGATCCTTGTAAGGCTTTCAGCTTTTACTCCGAGTGAGGTGGGGGCCACTGGAGGGTACTGAGCAGAGGAGGGGCATGACCTGACTTAGGTTTTAACAGAATGACTGGGGCTGCTGTGTTGAGAATAGACTGAAGGGGGACAAGGCAGACCAGGGAACCAGTTATGAGGCTGTTGCAAAACTCTGGGTGAGAAATGATAGTAGCTTTTAGAAGATTGCAAGTGACAGAGGTGGTGAGAAACGGTTGGATTCTGGATATGTTTTGAAGATAGGGCCAACAGAATTTGCTGACATAGTGGATATGGAGTGTGAAAGAAAAAGAGGAATTAAGTACAACTGCAAGGTTTTTGGCCTGAGCAACCGGAAGGATGGAATGGACATGACCTGAGTTCCTGAGATGGTGTGGACAGTGGGTGGGACATGTTGAGAGTGGAGAGACCAGAAGTTCCATTTTGGACATAAGTTTGCAATGCCCATTAGACAACCAGGTGGAGATGAGAGCATTCAACTGGACATATGAGTCTGGAGTTAGGGGAGAGTTCTAGGCTGGAGATTAAAATTTATAGATAGCATTTAAAACCTTGAATTTGGATGAGAGCATCAAGAGTGTGAGTGGAGATAAGGAGAAGGGTCCAAGGACTTGCCATGGGAGATTCCAACAATAGGAGCTGCGGAGGTGAGAAGGAACCAGCAACGGAGTCTGAGAAGGTGTGGCCAGGGCGGTAGAAGGGAAAAAACCAGGAGAGTGTGATGACCTGAAAATCAAGTGAAGAAAAATGTTTCGATAAGGGGGTGACTGTGCCAGCTGAAGTTGAGAGGCCGCGTGGGATGAGCACTGAGGACTGACCATTGGCTCTGTACCCTGACAAGAGCACTTGGCAGGAGCCGTGGGGGTGAGAGCCCCACCCACCACCGGCTAATGACTTTGATGAGGACAGAGATAGTATGTGATCCCAGTGGGAGGAAAAGTGAACCACCGGGGAGGGGATCAGAAGCCAGAAGGATCTGCAGTGACAGATTTGGGACAAAAAACGACATTCTCCAGTCCCTTCATTGAGGTCCCAAATGCCAACTGCATAAGTGGAAGGGGCCAGGGGTACTTAGTAGAAAAGACTTGGAGCCTTGTTGACGACTCCTGGTGTGTCAGCAATGAGGTGTAGGAATCCAAAGAGTAAGGCAATTACAGGCTGGTTAGTGGAGGTGACTGACCTGCTGGGCTCAGCAGTAGCAGGGCTACAGTACAGGACTCGGGTTCAGCCAGGGGAGGGGAGGGTGGAGTCCGACCAGGTAGCTCCCAGGGCGGCGAGGAACTGGACAGGAGGTTTTGTGAGACATTGGTAAAGGACCTAAAATGTTGAGCGTGGAAAAGAATGGACTTGGGAATCAGCCATCAGACACAGGGCTCTGCAAGGCAGAGAGGGCCAGGGTAGATCATGAGTGGAAAATGGGTGGGATGAGGCTGAGTATGTGGACAGACTTGGTGCAGGACTTCCCCCTCCAAGTATGTGTGGATTCTCTGTGTGATTTGGGAGCATTCCATTTCCGACCCAGATACGTGCCACACCTGATGAATGCCTGAAACTCTAGTCTTGGGAAAACAATGCCTTCTCTTAAGAACATGTGAATGAAATGCCCAAGCTCATCATCGACCGGAGCAGGGGAGGTTTACAATGGCAGACCACAGGGCCTAGATGGGATGATCACTGGCTTGGCAGAGGGTGAGTGTGGCCCCTCATTTACGCCTCTCCCACCTCCCAAATATCTGGTCTCCCCACTCCCAATATGTCCTACCCACTGTCCACACCATCTCAGGAACTCAGATCATGTCCATTCCATCCTTCCAGTTGCTCAGACCAACTGGCTCCTGATTTCAGAGGCTTCCAGTCTGATGGCAGGGGTGGGGGGGGGGGGGGAGTTCTGGCTCTAGGGCCTGGAGGAGGGGGTGCGTCCATATGCCAGGGCGGGCAGAAGGGAAAGGGTACAGGCTCCAAAGTATATTTCCTGGAAGCCTCTGTGTCAGCGCTGACTAATGGGATTATAACATGAGCCACATAGGTATTTAGAAATTTTCTAGTAGCTGCTTTAAAAAAGTGAAGCAAACAGGTGAAATTAACTTGAAAAGTATGTTTTCTGTGCTTATATGTATTTTAAGCTAGTGTATCCAAAATACTATCATTGCTGCATTTAATCAACATACGAAAAATTATTGAGATGGATTACCTTTTCATTCCCGCTAAGTTCAAAACCTGTTGTGCATTTTACACTTATAGCACATCTCAATTTGGACCAGCCACGTTTCAAGGGCTCAACGGCCCCACGTGTGTTGGACTCCGAGGTCTGGGGTATGTGTGTCACTGCTCCCTCCTGTGCTGGAAGGAGCCAGGGCTGCCAGAGGGTGGGCAGGGAGGAGGCCGGAGCCCAAGGCAGGGGGCTCCCGGGGCCGTGCAGAGCACCTGCTGGGTGTGGTGTGTGCATGCCCCCATGGGTTTCTGTGTGGGAAGGTGGCCCATACATGTGTGTGCCTGCTGTTGTCCAGCTACGGTAAATATTAACGAGGCAGTGGGAGCCAGGCCCTCCAGGAGGCCTGCCCGCCCCCCCCCCACCCCCAGTGGGGAAGGAATGGAGATAATGCTGTGTACCTTAGATAGGGCTCTCAACGTGGCCTCCGACACTGCCTGAGCCCGAGCTGCCAGGGAAACATGGGCACTACTTCTGTTCCCAGGACCAGGATGCCTCCCCTGGCAGTTCTCAGAACTTGCAGACCTCAGAGCACCACTAGCCTCCAAATCTGCATTGGCCTTACTCCTCTCAGCTCTCCTCTTCACGGCCCACCCTCTTCACTTTAGGAACACTCCCTTCTCTGCAAATCTGGCTCCCACTTACCAACAAACGCAGCTAAGCAGAATTCAAGGGCATAGAAAACAGATTGAGTTCCAAAAATTTCTTCTTAAACAAAACCCCTAATAAGCACTTACTGAGCACTTGCTGTATGCTGGACTGTTACATAAACTGCCTACTTCCTCTCAGCAAGCAGGGTGTTACCCCCACCCTAGGAGAGGGACCTGAAACACAAAGGGGTTAGCATCACAACCAGGATACAAACCCGGGCTTTTGGTTGGACTAGTTCTAGCTACCAGAAAGTTCTCTCTGGGGAGGGGAAAATAAGAATGCTTTATATTTGCACAGAGAAGCACCAGAAGGATGCATAAGAAGCTAATGTAAGTGATTGCATATGGCAGAGGGCAGGGGGAGGATGAAGAGGTATTGGGTGTGAGAATTCTCAAGGTATTTCCTTTTACATTGTCTTGATATTAGAACCATGTAATTATCTAATTTTAAAAACAAGTGAGATGAAATACTTAATTGTTCAATCCTCCCCCTCCCCCTGGTTGATAAAGATACAAATTTCTCAGAATAAATGAACTTGAAGACCAAACTGAAATTCATTTGATGTCCAGAATGTGTGTGAAGCATTATTTTCCATAAATTTAAATGAAAAAGACAAGTGAGTTCTTTCTGGTGATGGCTTGGTATTGGCCTCCTTTAAATTCTGTTTTTGGCCCCTAATCCCTATTCTAGAAGCTTCTGGTTTGTTGAGGATATAAACTCCTCTCATTCCTCAGAAAACTCCAAGTCTGAGAGTGGAGACACAACCCCTTCCCTAAGGGAGCTCCCAGTCTGAAGCGGGGAAACGCAGTCCTTTCCACAGGGTGTTTCCAAACCCACCTCCTCTGGAATCGGGTGAAAAAGATGGAGGGATTTCCTCTGTGCTCTGAAGTACCCACTTCTGCCCTGGGCCTGGCTCCCCTTCCCATCCCAGGAAACCTCCTCTAGCTCCTCGCCTGCTCAGAATGTCAACACTTATTTCCTCTGAGTACTTGTCCCTGGTCGCCGGAAGCTGTCTGTGTGTCCCTCCTTGGCTCCAAGCTCTCCCAGGACCAGGGAATGCACGTCCTGGGGCATGGGGAGACCGGTGCCTCCTTGATGCCCGGCATCCCCTCCAGACACACGCTCTTACCTGCCACTTTAGACTGAGGCCTGGGCCCTCCCCTCAGGCACGCTGAGGCCCGGGGTGGGGGCGGCCCTGCCCTTTGCCCAGGCGGTGCCCGGGCAGTGAGGGCCGAGTGGAGGGCCCAGGAGGCTTCTCCCCACTCGGGGATGTTTCCGGGAGCCTGGCCTGGAGACAGGCAGAGGGATGAGGGAGGCATCTGGGTGTTCATCGAGTTCCAGAGGTCATGGACCTGGGAGCGGGGTGGGGCAGGGCAGACCAGGGCACACACAGTCTGTGTTTCCTTCTGAAATTGCTCATCTGAGCCAAGGGGGAGGGGCCATGGCCCCCCAGCACCGTTGAGGGGAGGCCAGGTTCTGAGGTGCCCCCTTCCAGGTAGGGCTGTGCCACTCCCCACACTACAGCTTACATCCCCTTTCCTTTCCCCTGGGAGAGGTATTCTAGGGGTCCTGGCCAGGCTTTGGAGACTGGAGCAGTGGGTGGGGATGGTGTGATGAATTCTGGGTTGGGCGACTGGGGGTGGCAATGGAGGAAATCCCTTCTTGAATGTCTCCTTCTGACATTCCCCTACCCTCCCTGCCATCCCAGCTCTATCCTTCACCTCCTCCCAACCTGGTTGTGAAGCCAAGAGGGAGGCCCCAGCGACCTGCAGCATCTGAGTCAGGTCGTGGTGGAGAGAGCAGCCAGGACCCATTTCCTAGAGCACAGAAATGGAATCTGAGATTCCCAGCCCCTCAGAGGGATCTTGGGGGTCATCCAGTTCAATGCCCTCACTGGGCAAGTGGGGAAACTGAGGCCCATAGAGGTGTGTCCAAGTCATACTTGAGAAGCCACAGAAGAGAAGGCCCAGTGGTTGACCCCCAGAAAGCAATTTGCTAGGGAAAAGCCAGGGGTGGGGTGGGAGAGGTGGAGGAGGAGAAAGATGTTCCACTGGGTGGAGGGAGGGGCAGGGGTATTTGCCTAGAGAAGCCAACCTGCAGGAAAAGAAAACAAAGCCTTTGGGATTCTTAGAAGACAGGACCTCAGGTAACTTCAAGGATCAGCGGTCAGCCCCTCAGGAATGTCCACTCAGCAGCAGCACCTTTGAATCCATATGCTTGCCCTCCAGTCTAGGGTGACTTGGTACAAATCACACACACCCCACCAGGAGCTCAGCCTCCCCATCTCTAAAAGGCAGTGGGCACCAGCCTACTCAGAGGACTCCCATCTCTGTGCTTCTACACCCACAGACAGAATGATATTTGGCATTTCTCTCTGTGCCTCAATTTCTCCATCTATAAAATGGTGATAAAAATACATACCTCCTAAGGTTCTTGTAAGGATTAAATGAGTTAATATATGTAAAACATTTAGTACAGTGCCTGGCATACAGAAAACTTTTAATGAATGTTATTTCTCACTATTGTTATTGATAATTAGGAGAACAGTTGATTGCTATGCAGTTGTCCATGGCCTGTAGTGGGTTTCTTTTTTAATGAATATGCTGGTTTGAGTCTTTTGTGGACCCCAGAAAGTCCTCTTCTTAAAGTCAACCCATTCCTGTGTCTGTATGCAGGGTAAAAATGGGCCTTTGATTAGATTCAGTTAAGGGACCTTTTGATTAGACTGCTTTAGGCCCTTTGATTGGACTACTTCAGTGAGGCATGACCCAAGGTGGGTCTTGGCCCTTTTTATTGGAGTCTAATATAAACAGACAAGTGAAAGCAGAAACATCCAGAGAAAAGAGAGCTGCCATTTTACCCTGCCATGTGAGAGAGTGTTCCAGATCTCCAGAAGCTACAGAAAGACAGAGAAACCCTGAGAGGTTGAGGGAGAGGATGAAGGCTGGAATCAGTGGAGCAGCGTGAAGCTGAAGAGGACAGAGGAGAGATGAGCCATATGCCTGGTTGCCCACAGCTGAGCTCAGGGAGAAAGTGACCCTGGAGGGGAAGGCACAGACTGGCCACCATTTTGCCTTGCCACGTGGCAGGAGTGCAGGATCTGTGAAGCAGTCAACCTTTGGTGAGTCAGTGTCTCTGATAATGCCTTGATTTGGACATTTTCACAGCCTTGGAACCATAAGATTTTACCTTAATAAATTCCCATTATCACAGCCAACCCATTTCTGGTATTTTTGCATTGGCAGCCTTTAGCATACTGAATCAGACACTGGTACCGAGAGAGTCGGATGTTGCCACCAAAAATGTTGGAATGGTTTTACAAATGAGTAAGGGGAAGATTCTGAAGGAATTGTGAGATGCTTGATAGAAAAAGCCTAGATTGCTTTGAAGAGACAGTTGGTAGAAATATGGATGCTAAGGTACTTCCAAGAAGGTCTTAGAAGGAAATGATGAATGTATTATTGGAAACTGGAGGAAAGGTGATCCTTGTTTTAAAGTTGCAGTGAACTTGGCAAAATTGACCCCTATGTTACATGGAAGGCAGAATTTGAAAGTGATGAGCTTGGATATTGAGCTGAGGAGATTTCCAAACTAAATGTGGAAAATGCAGCTTGGCTTCTCTTTGCAGCTTATAGCAAAATGTGAGAGGAAAGAGAGAAGCTGAGAACTCCTGGGAACAAAAAAACAAGAAATTGATGGTTGGGGATATTCTGAGCATCCAGGAAACAAGTCCCCAGAGAACAGAGCCCCATGTGAGGACTTAACTGAACTTGGAACCAGCCATCCATTTTCTTGCAAGTCAGGGTTGGAAATGCAGTTATCTAGAAAGGGTCTATGGAAGGTCTTACTGTCTGATGGCTTGGACCCCTGTTTCCACAAGCCTAATCAACAAGCTTTTTGCAAGATCTGTGTGAACCAAACCACGGTCAGTCTGTACCAAAAGAAACAGAAAAGAGAGAGATTGAAGGAGAAACAACTTCAAGGGCAAATCCATGGAGGCTGAGGTCTGGACTTAAGATACCTTTCTGGCCAAGAGAGGGACCCCACCCATGTGTGCGGAAAGGGTGAGTTTGCCCTGGCATTTGACGAGGGTGGGCCTTCCACCCAATGGTTTGGGGAGAGTTCTGCCACCCCAGGCTTTAGAGAGAATGGAGCACATTCCCCGGCGTTTGGGGAGAGTTAGGATGCCATCCCACTGTTCTGAGGGGGTGGGGCACATGCCCCAGAGATCGGGGGGATTGTGGCAGTGTGCTTGGAGGGTGAGGTCTAGAACTTGTCCACCACCGAGATGCTTGATGAGGGTGGAGCTGAGAAGATGGCAGCTGCATGAGCCCTTGAAAGGTGTGGGACTCCCACTCCAAGCCCAGAGGAGACTAAACCATCACTCTATAGACCACTCTCAGACTTTAAAATCTAATGGAGTATGCCCTGCAGGTTTTTGGAACTGTTTGGGCCCTGGGACTCCTGTTTTCCTTCCAGCTTCTTTTGTGGCAGTGGAAGTATTTATTCTCCTTTGTATATTGGAAGCAGATAACTTGTTTTCTAAATTTCACAGGTCTACAGTCAGAGGGGAATTTTGCACTAAGATGCACTGCATGCTTATAACTGATTTTTATGATATTTTGTATTTAGCTACTGAAATGATTTAAGGCTTTTTGAAATATTGTGATGAAATGAATGAATGTACTTTGCATATGGAAAGAACATGTCTTTTTGGGGCCCAGAGGGTGGAATGTGCTGATTTGAGTCTTTTGTGGACTGCAGAAAATCCTGTTCTTACAGCGAACCTTCCTGTGTCTGTAAATGCAGTGTAGATGGAGCCTTTTGATTGGATTCAGTTAAGGGACCTTTTGATTAAATCACTTTAGGACCTTTGATTAGACTACTTCAGTGAGGCATGACCCAGGGTGGGTCTCAGTCTTCTTGCTGGAGTCTTGTATAAACAAAGAACTGAAAGCAGAATTACCCAGAGAAAGAGAGCTGCCATTTTACCCTGTCATGTGAAAGAGGACACCAGGATCACCTGCAGCAGCAGAAAGACAGAGAAACCCCGAGAGGCTGAGGGAGAGGCTGAGGGAGAGGCTGGAGGCTGGGACCAACTGAGCAGCCTGAAGCTAAAGAGATGAGATCCTGGGAGAGACAAGCCTTGTGCTTGATTGCCCACAGCAGAGCTCAGAGAGAAAGTGAGCGTGGAGGGGAAGGCACAGACTGGCTGCCATTGTGCCTGGCCATGTGGCAGGAGTCCAGGATCAGCAGAGCAGCCGAACTTTGGTGAGACAGCGTCTCTGATGATGCCTGGATTTGGACATTTTCACAGCCTCAGAACTGTAGGATTTTACCCTAACAAATTCCCATTATAAAAGCCAACCCCTTTTTGGTATTTCACATTGGCAGCCTTTAGCAAACTAAAACAATGAACCAGCTGGGATAAGGACCTCCATGGGGCATTTTAAGGATTGCCTGACCCAGGGAGACCCACATCCTGCTCCAGGTGCTGTCCACATCTGGGCCCGAGAGCCCAAAGCCAAAGCCAAGGAAGACAGAGAAACTCAGGCCTGGGAGCACCTGGAACCCCATGCCAGAAGCAGCGAGAATGCCACGTGATCCTTGCTCAGGTGTGTGGGCCTGGGTTTCTGCCTTGGGCCCTGGAGGGAGAGTTAGCATCCCACCCCCACCCCAGCCTCCCAGAGCTGGAGGAACCCCGACATGAGGGTGGCTGGAGATAGGGGAACAGCGAGAGGCATCCTGTGGAGAGCCTTCAAGAGGCTGCCGCATTCACGGTCAATATTTGCCCTGCTCTCGGGCTGGCGCAGTCCACCGCTGCCTCTGGCCCCTCACATTCCACCCGTGGCACCCCTATCTCAGGAACGCAATCCCATTGCCTGGGGGGCCACGCCCGGCAGTCTGGTCGGCCTCCCCTGCCCCATTCTCAGGCAAAAAATGGGAAGCCTGAGGAGGGAAGAGGGGTGCACCGAGGCAGGTGTCTGGGAGGGTGCAGGCCAGGCCTCTGCTCTGGGCCCCACCCACAGGCAAACCACCCCCACCCCCACGAAACCCCTGCCTCCTCCTCACCAGCTACAGTCAGTGGGGGATGGAGGGTAGCAGGACCTCACCAGCTTCCCTCCCAGATTCCTGCACGATTAGTTCAGCAAACATTTCCTAAGTGCCTACTGTGTTCCTAAGAGGATGCAAAAAAAAAGAAAAGATCCCTCTCAGGCCCTCAAGATGCTCATAATCAAATCCATTTTTCTCCACCACTAATAATGTCTGGGGCCTCATTTAAAAGGTAAAAAAAAATCCTCAGGGAATGCCAGAATTAATTTAAACTGGGTTTAGTTAGGTATGTGCAAACACAAAGCTAAGTATAAAGCACCTTTCACTTTTAGATTATACACAATGCAAACACCAAAATCAAGTTGCAGTTTAAATGCAAAGAAAACAACACAACCAATACATTTCAAATGGAGGACATACTCTTCAGCGCGGTGGCCCTTGCCAAAGCCAAATCACCACTGGCAGTGTGAACAGTGGACTGATCACCAGAATACAAGCTTTTTTTTCCTTTGAAAGGCAGCCTGGGAGTCTTTTGCCCTTACCTGACCCAATGCCTCATTTACATATTAAGCTCCGCTTCTGCCCTTTCCTCATTGGCCCAGGACATTTGGTTCTAATGAGGCTGGCAACACAGACAAGGGTTTGGAAATGGCGGGGCAGTGTGTTTAAACTCGTTTCCTGAGGCTAGTTGTGACATGAGAAGGCCCCGTGGGGTGGGGGGCACGAGATAGAACTAATTCCAGTGAGGCTCTAGCCAGACCTTCCCCTTGTGGGTGACAGTGTCTAGAACTCTTGACTTTCACCCATTACCTCATTTGTTCCTCATTCCAAGCCAGAGAAGTGGGCAGGGCAAGTTCCAGCCTCCTGAGTTCCAGGGCTCTTGGGTCTTTTACACCGCATGATTTTTAAAATTTCTACTTTTATAAGGAAAAAAACCTAGATAGTCTTATTTTCCCCCCTTCGCTCCACAAAAGATAGCATACTTTACATACCGTTCTGCATCTTGCCTCTTCTGTTTATTCCAAATCTTGGAGAACTTTTCATAATGGTCCAGAAAGAATGAACTGATCCTTTTGTATATATAGCTGCATAGTATTCCATTACCTGGCTGATCCAACATTTATACAATCAGCCCTGTTAGGTCATTTCTCCATCTTTAGTTTTTAAAAACAATGCTGCAGTGAATAATCTTGTACATGCGTCATTTCGGCCTTTTCATACGTATTAGGTGTATCTGTAGCATTAATTCTGAAACCTGGGATTGTTGGCCAAAAGGTATATGCGTTTGTAATCTTGATACATATTGTCGAATTGTTCTCCACAGAAGTTATAACAATTAAACTTCCACCAGCAATGAACCATCGTAACTATTTCCCCACAGTCTTGCCAACTAAGTGTGCTGCTAATTTTTTTGTGTGTATGTGGATGTTTGCCAATTTGAGAGGTGAAAAGTTGCATCTTAGTATTGTTTCCATGTGGGCGTGCTTTTGTTTACGGGATGTCTGGCTGGGGTACAGGGTGGGGGGATTGGTGGAGGTGGTGGTTGGTGGTGCAGCAGCCTGTCTGGGAGGGAAGGGCATCCCAGGGCCCAGCCGTCCGGGCAGGGCCTGGGAGACTGACCTCATTTACTTTCACCCACGGGTAACAGGCCCAGAGACTACCTGCAGCAGGAACCACCACCCAGCTCCAAATCCAGAGGCACGTGAAGGGGCCATACCGGCTTCCCCACGCCTGTGGCTGGGTGGGGTGGGGTCTCCCAGGACACCACCAAGTCCCTGGGATCTCACATCAGTGGGGGAGTTTTCCCCAAGGTCTAGCTTCCACCACCGAAGACAGGCCCAGCTCTTGTGGGCTGGTCCTCTTGGAACAGGAGAATCCCAAGACGGCAGGGCTCCACCAAATGAAAAGCGGCTCAAGCCTCCGTCAGCCTCGTCGGCATCACGGCATCCGGTCTCCCTCAGGACTAAGAAGAAATGTGTTCTGCGTGAACCTATCGTCGCCCCTAGGGATCACCTCTCTTTCCTGAGCATCATTCCTCTAAGGAGGGGCCCTGCCCAGAGGCCACCCGACCCTAAGCTTATAGGCCCCGCATTGCTGAGGCCTGGGAGGCACAGAAAAGGCCCCCGAGTAGGCGCTTCTCCCTCTGGAACCTGCTGTGTGTCCCAGTGCTGCGTCTTCTTCCTTCTGCATCTCCACAGCCTTTGTAATTTGGACAACACATTGTCACGGGGATGGCAGCATCCGAGTGGGTGTGTGTGTGGTGAGGATTCTGACAGTAGGGGCAGGCTCTGGCCTGAAGCCACCAATACCCTGGGATCCCAGAGCAGCTAAGTTTGAGACTTGGGAGGCAGAACTCCAGAATCTCTGCACTGAAGACACAGGCCAGAAAGCAGATTCTCAGGCATAGAACATAAAACACCAGGGCTGAAAGGACCTTAGACAGTATTCAGTAGCTGGGAAGGGTTTGGGGACTCACCCAAGGTCACCTGGCTAGTCGGTGGCAGAGCCAGGCTTGGAATGGGGTGTCCGGACTCTGAGGCGGGACCTCTGCGCCCTCTGCCCACAGGCCTCTTCCAGCGCTGAGTGAGGGTCACTGTGCAGCATGGAGGACACTGTTGCAGCTGCTGCCACTGCCTGCATGGCCAGGGGATGCCACGGGGCCCACTCTCTTTGTGCTCAGATTTTTCTCCTGCCTGCTTTTATTTATTTTAAAGATTTATTTATCCCCCCGCCCCCGTTGTTTTGCGCTCGCTGTCTGCTCTCTGTGTGTTCTTCTGTGTCTGCTTGTCTTCTCTTACGCAGCACCAGGAACCAATCCTGGGACCTTCTGGAGTAGGAGAGAGATGCTCAATCTTTTGCGCCACCTCAGCTCCCTGGTCTGCTGCGTCTCTTATTGTCTCTCTTCTGTGTCTCTTTTTGTTGCATCATCTTGCTGTGCCAGCTCTCCGTGAGGGCCAGCACTCTGCGCGGGCCAGCTCGCCGCACGGGCCAGCTTAGGGAATCGAACCCTGGACCTCCTGTATGGTAGACGGGAGCCCAGTTGCTTGAGCCACATCCGTTTCCCATCCTGCCTGCTTTTAATTTCTGTTAATGACCAGCCAAGGAACCGAGAGAATCCCTGGCCCCTTCCCTTCTCCAGACATGGAGAGAGGGGGCAGGTACAGGCATCAGCCTTACCAGAAGTCAACATAATCCACTTGCCTGTCTTGGGATTGCTCCTAAGGGGGGTGGGGGAGAGGGGGCAGGAAGGGGCTTGCTGGTCTGCCAGTGCATGGAATCTGTGAGGAGCCCCCTCCCCCAAGATCCTAAGCCCCAAGTCTAGCTGCCAGAGCTCAGGACTCTGAGATAAGGGAAACCTGAGGAAGTGGGTAGAAAGGGAAAACCCCTGGGGGCAGGGATAAGATGTGTCACTCAGTCCTTCCTCCTTGCCCCTCTGGAGAGGCCTCCTAGATTCCAGCCTCCCCACCTTTGCCCATGCCCTTCCTTCCACTGGGAATTCCATCTCCCCTCCTGGCTGCCTGTTCCAACCCTGCTCACCTCTAATGGCCTGGCTTGGTCAACCTCCTCAGGAACCTTCTGCTACTGTTCCAGTCCAGTGGCTAGAACATAAAACTTGCTCAACAAATCCTCATTAATTAGAACTTGTTGAGCATCTAATATATGTCAGTGCCTTAGGCTGGCTCCCCCTGAGATGCAGATTTGATTGCTAGTAGTTTATTTGGGAGGTGATCCCATGAAACACTGGCATGAGGTGGGGAAGTGGGGAAGGGCAGGGGAGGAAGCCCGTAAGATGTGTCTTATTGAGCAGGAGCCCAGTGGAGCTCATTCATGCTGGGGACCTCTGGGAGACTATGTAGGACCCTGGCCTCAGAGATACCCACCCATGGGGCAAGGATCTAGGGTGTTTATTTACCTATTCCTAGTTATTGGTTGAGGGCTCCTGGGAAAGGGGACAGATGGCACCAAACCTCTGGCACTTCTGGCCTGCTGGCACAAGAACACAAGCAGCCTCGAAATTGGAAGTGTCAGAATGGGTAGGTATGACCATGTCTACACGCTGATAGCTGGGGATACAAAGATGAATAAAGCAATCCCCTGCCCTCCTGGATTTCACTGTCTAGTGAGGGAGGCAGAGGGTTAAACACATCATTTCAGGGCAGGGCAGTGAATGCCGGGATGGAGGTATCCCTGTTGGGCTGTGGGAGCTTAGAGGTGGGGCACTTCACCTGAGATTCAGGGAAGAAATTCTGGAGAACGGAGTTTTGGGGTTTTGAAGGATGAGTAGAAGTTTTCAGGGTGAAGAAAGGTGTCGGGGTACTCCAGGTAGAAGGAACAGCATGGCAACATCTACAGTGCGTGGGGATGCTCTGAGCCGTGTCAGCTGACATTGCCAGCTCCACCGCCATCTCTACCCCAGCATAAGGGTCAGTTCAAGTTCAAACTGTTTTCGAGATAGCACCTAATCTTAACATTAACCAGGGAGGCCTGGCTGATGTTGAATCTTGCAAAGGCAGGAGGGCTTGCTTATTTAAGGAGTTTGGTTAGAACTATGTCGCCCAGACTCTTTAAGTAAATCAGTGGTCTCCAAAACAGGGTGGGCAAGACTGGTCCATCAATATGTGGGAAGGCATTGGAATCTTATTCTCTTTATTTTTTCTTTTATCCTTTTAAAGCTTCTATTGTGTGTATTCTAAAATATAATTTATTAGTATGGTAGTACATGTAAATTATTTATAAATAAATATACATATATTAGGGTGTATGTCAAAGACTATTTTTGGGAGGAGGTACTGGGGATTGAACCCAGGACCTTGTACATGTGAAGCACGTGCTCAGCCACTGAGCTACACCTGCTCCACAATCACAGGCTTTTTAATAGGGGTATATGTGCTAACATAGGAGAGCTCCAGGGACTCAGGGAGCCCCAGCCTGAGGGGAGACACAGCCCTGCCCTCAGGGAGCTACTAGACCAAAGAGGGTTAATTAATTCCTTGGCCAGACCTTGTTTTTCTGAGTAGGTGAGGGGGAAAGGGAAAGGCTGGGGGCCTGTTTGGGATGCTCCACAGGAAGAAGGTTCTAGGACACCGTCCCCCAAACCCATCAGCAAGAGGTTCAGGTTGGGTTCTTTCTCCAGGGAAGGGGCTGGGCTTGCAGTGGTCCCCCCACTCCCTTGTCAATACCCTTCTGAACATGAGCACTTTGAGGGCCAGGCTCGAGCTGCGGAGGGGTCTCCATCTGTGGTCACAGAATAGGATTGCCCTTCTCAGGCCCACTGACCCATCCAGGGCTCACGCCCTCTTTGGTAGAAGGCAGCCTTGGTTTGGAGCCATTTCCACAGTAACGAGGCTGAAGATGTCACTTGATCCCTTGGCCCTAGGCTCTGGTGGGTCTGCTCTGGGCCCCCTCCCCTGAGGCTCCTGGGCCTGCTGCAGTCACAGCGCTCCCACTTTCTGGCTGACTCACAGCCTGTTCAGTCACACTCCAGCCCTTGCCACCCCCGCCTGGCCTGGCCCCTCTGTCCCAGTCACGGTCAGTCATTAATTACCTTAGTCATCTTTCCATCCGTGCTATTGAGCTAATGGGGAAGGCAAACAGAAATCTCAGTAAATGTGGAAAATTCCTGCTGATGAGGTGAGGTGAGAGGCTGTGGCCCAGGTTTGGGGGTATCAGACCTTCCCCAATGAGGCTGCAGGGATGGCTCCCCAATGCTGAACAGTTTCCATTCTCTAGTTAGGTGGGCAGCTTCTGGGGCGGCTCCTGGACCACAGTGGGAGGAGGTTCATGTTACCAAACACGGAGCAGGGCTTGGTTGAGGGAGGGGGCCTGTGAGGGGAAGCACAGCCAGGCCCGGTGGTATCATGACTCGGGCCTGGGACTCTCTTCTGGGGTGGGTGAGTCTCAGCTCTGGTTCCCCCCAGTATGCCCAGCTGGCCCAGTTGGGAATATGGGAGGGTGGGGCCTGGGCTGCACACTCCTCACACCTGAGGCCTGTTAATAATTATCCTTGGGGAAGGCAAGGCCCCAGCAGACATCACTAATGAGCCTGCTAAGTGACAGCTGGACCCTTTCCCCCTCACCTGCTCAGAAAAACAAGGTCTGGCCAAGGAATTATTTAACCCTTTTTGGTCTGGGAGCTCCCTGAGGGCAGGGGTTGTCTCCTCTCAGACTGGGGCTCCCTGAGGGCAGAGCTGTGTCTCCCCTCAGGCTGGGCCTCCCTTAGTCCCTGGAGCCCTCTCCTATGTCAGCACAAATCTATACCTATTGCTGATGCCTGAATGTCTGCCCTGAACAGGGCCCTTCCCGTCCTGTGGAAGGTTGCTCTGGTTAATATCGGCTATACCTAGCACTGTCCAATAGAACATTCTGTGGTGGTGGAAATGTTCCCTATTCACACTGTTGAATACGAGGAGCCATAGCCTCATGTGGCTATTAAGCATTTAAACTATTCATCTGAGTTACTGAATTTTTAAAAATCTAACTGTAATTAATTTAAATTTCAATAACCACATGTGACTAGTGGCTGCCGTATTCAAGCAAAGTTTATAAAGTTTCACAAGGGGGACCTTGAAAGGGTGGCAAGTAAATTTATGCAAAATAACCCTCAAAATTGCCCTGCCATTGGTGAGTCAGAGTCTTCTTCCTCCCCCTTGCAGGCCTGAGGGGGCCCAAGGTCATTTTCATTGGAGATGGTTCCTGGGAGGCTGAGTGGGTTTTCTTGCCCTGAAGCCCCCCAGGCAGCTGAGGGGCCAGGAGGAGCAGGGAGCTGGCCAGAGAACACCTGCTCTAAACGAGGGTCCCCAGGAGCCAGGCAGCCCTCCTTCCAAGGGCACAGGGCTGTCGGCACCTGAATAAGGGAGATTTATGGAAAATCCTCTCACACAACAGGCAGATTTTCCAAGCCTCATTGGCTGTTCTGGTCTGAGCCTTCAATTAAGAGGAATGGGGCACAATGGAGGAGGTGGGGATGAGGGCCCGGGCCCATTCAGCTCTCTATCATTCGGTACTGGGAACTCCATCATCGCCTGCCCCTCCTTCTCCGAGCTCCAGGAGAGGTCACACTCTCCATCCTTTTAATAATAATAATAAAAGGGCCTTTAATGTCCAGCAAAGTCAGATGCACTGAGGAGTATCTTTATTGCATTTTAAAGATTTCCAGAAGAGCCATTCGGTGCTTTTCTTATGCCTTGCAATGTGCAGCCTGGAAGTTCCTCCGCACAGTTAGCCTAATTTCATCACACTTTAGGCCCCAGCCTGTTGGACTTTTCTCTCCCTTTAAAGTTATGGCAACATTTCAGAGTGGCAAGGTCAAGTGTGTGATTTCCCAATAAAAACCTTGATTGGAAGGAGAAACCACTGGCTACTGGAGCCGGAGGGACCATAGAGATTTTCAGATCCATCCCCCACATTGTGCATTCAGACCAGGGTGGGAGCCTCCTCCCAAGCAGGTAGCTGAAGAGTTAGAGCCAGAATTCAGGGCTCCAAGGCAGTGCCTGCCTCCGTCCCAGCTGCCTCTGCTGTGGTACTTCTAAATAAATACCCAGGGACCTGGTGGGAAATCCCTTGCCAAGAGAGAGCAATGCTTAACCCAATAGAATGAATTTCTAATAGTGAAATATTAGGTCTTAACACACAGGTGCTTTTTTTGTTTTGAAGCCCCTTCTAGGAAGTACTCACCTTGTGTTAAGGGGATCAGTAGAAGTGTCTTAGAGGAGGTGAGCCTTAAAGTGAGCTTTTCAGGATAGATCATAAGGTTTGGGTGGAAGAAGAGAAGGGGGACATGGGGCTGTGAGGCATTCCCAGGGGCAGGACCCAGCTGGGGCAAAGGCTCAGAACCACGAGCAGGATCCCTTCCCCCCTAGTGGGGACAGGAGGCCAGGCGTTGTTCGCCCAGTAGAAAGTAGACGAGTACAGCCAGTTCCCTGTAATGGCCGAGTGTCCAAGTCCTGGGAGGCGACTTGCCTTGTGGGGGGAAGCTGGCTGGAGCAGGAGGTGTTTATGGTTTCCCCTCTCCTGGGGGCAGCCGGAGCAAGCCAAGTTTACAGTTGCACCAGAACTCTATAAACACACTTGGTGAACGTGTGTGTGTGTGCTGTGTGGGTGAGTGTCCGCTGGCATCCGACCTTCATCCCCAAAGATGTGCTGGCCCAACATCCCTCACCCGGCAAGAAGATGCCCTGCTGGGTGGTTGCTCTCCTGGGCCTGGAGGCACTTCCCAGAGGGGGTCAGTAGGCCTGGACAGCATGAGGCCCTAGGGGCCCTGTAGGCCTCCT
>JAQZBX010036448.1:0-24175 GCA_029593785.1 Cabassous unicinctus
ATATATATATATATATATATAACAAATAACATTTATGTAAACAAATGCCCATATATCCATATGTATTTATATATCATTTTACAAATATTGTTATGTATTGTGAAAATTTTGATTTTTACCCACAACAAAAAAAAAAACCAAAAAAACCCCACTAATTCTACTTTTCTTCTAGGGAAAACAAAACATATAGTAGCCACCACACTCTGGATTTTTGAGCATTTTTATTCCTTATATATTAGAAATCTAAACCAGAAACCAGATGTTGACATTAATTTGGTCTACTGTCAGAACACTTTTCTTTTCCTTTCACACAGTGACAGGGCTTATTTTCAATATGGAGTTGCTTAGGGATTTGAATATGGGGTATATACTCTTTGCCTACCACTTTTTATTAGGCTCATTGTATTAGTCAGCCAAAGGGGTGCTAAGTTGAAATACCAGAAATGGGTTGGTCTTTTTAAAGGGTATTTATTTGGGGTAGAAATCCACAGTTACCAGGCCATAAGTGTAAGTTTCTTCTCTCACCAAAGTCCATTGCCATGTGTTGGAGCAAGACAGCTGCCGACGTTTGCCAAGGTTCAGGCTTCTTGTGTTCCTCTCTTGCCGGGGCTGCATTTCTCTCCGGGCTTAATTCCTATGTTTCCTCCACAAGGTCAGCTGTAGACTATCAGGTGAATGGCTCACTTCTCTTTTCCTGGGGCCTTCTCTCCAACATAAAAACTCCAACATCAAAACTCCAACTTCAGAACTGCTGTAACTCTGTTCTTTGTGATGCCTTTTATATTTTCTTCCCCCACCCACCAAAGGGTGGGTTTCAAAGCCCTACTTATGTGGCCCAGTAAATGCCCTAATCATAACTTAATCATGCCCAGATTAACAGATCAGTTTACAAGAATGATCCAATTATATTATTGGAATTCATAATTACATCAAATTGCCCAATGGCTACACTCATTAAATGTCAATTATCCCTATCAGAGAATGGTAGTAGATGGTGAAAGAGGAGAAGAAGTGTTTTTGTTTGCATGTAGAGTGGACTGCCGATCAGATCAGACTTACCTCCTGTCCAGAAGTCTCATTACCTGCCTTTCTTCCTTTCCAGCTCTTCATTAGTTTTCTCTAATGACAGAGCCATGCAGTAGTTTAGCTTCTACAGGGATAGTGTTACTTTCCTCTATCATCAGAGAGGGGTCAGGAACAGCTTGGCTAGGATTCCAGTCACTCCAGTGTACTGAGCATTCATCTCCCCAATAGGCCATTAGGGCTGAGCAGGTTGAGGTTCCAGTGGAATTGGGCTGTGGAAATCAATGGAAGAAATGCAGGCACAGTGAAAATATGGGGTCCTACTGATAAGGGAAGTGCTGGGACCCTAACCCCCCTCAGCAAAAACCCACAGCTTTAGGAAAATAAATTCCCCTCAGTCCCTTTTCTCCCCTCCTCCCTTTTCTCCATAGAATCCACATTGTAGAAGATAAGCACTCCCCACATGCTCCTTTCAACTGGAATTTACAACTCTAAACAGATAATGACTCTTTTCCTCCCTAATAGCTCTCTGCTTTAAGAAGATAAGCTAACCTCACTCCTCCTTTGCTTTTGTAACCCTGCCTGCCCACTTGCTTAGGAATTTGCCCACTTAGAGTTCCTATATAAACTTATGACACCCAAGATACAGGGCACAGATTTTTCTGAAGACTTGACTCTCCTCTGGGGCCGTGTGTAATAAAACTTTGTTCATCAACTCCCACCAAGTGCACTTGGGTTTTTCATTCCATCTGCCACAACATTTGGTTCCCTGACTGGGAAAACCCAGTCAAGCAGGCCTATTGTGCCTCCAGCTTGGGGCTGAGAGTCATGGCTGTTGGTGATCTCTGAGCAAATGAGGAGGACACCACCCATCCTCCAGATGGGACCTTCTTCTGCGGTGGTCCCAGTGGACCATGTCCTCACACACCAGCCTGAATCAGTGGGGAGGCAGACTGAACAGTGCCAGAAGCCTCCAGAAAGGTAAGGCCCTGGGTGCCAATTCCTCAGTCATGTCCATCTCTGGACAGAAGAGGAGAATGATTACCCCCCTGAAATCTCGAGTACTGAGACTCCAGAATAGGGCAATCCCTGGGGGAGGGACTGCATAACCTCTGAGTGACTGTGTGAGTGAGTGAGTGAGGATGGCAGAGGTTTACATCTGTTGTACCAGTCTGTGAACCCACTTCTTATGCTACAGAGCCTGTGTGGGCCCTAAACAGTTTTCTGCAGCTAAGTCATACAGCATAACAGCTCAACTGAACTTTTCCTGGGTCCATTAGCTAAGATGAGCTGATGTTCCCGTGAGAGATGTGGACAGGGGGATATCAGAGTGGCTTCAAAAGAAGCAACCCCTTCCTTTGTCTGTCTCATGCCACTGACTCAGGGTGTGGAGTTAACACTGTTAATCCCTGTGGAAGGGACTGCATAACCTCTGAGTGACCATGTGAGTGAGTGAGGATGGATGGCAGTGGCTTGTGTCTTCCATACCAGTTTATGACTCAACTACCTATGCTATATAGACTTGGTGGGCCCTAACCTGTTTTCAGTGGCTACACCATATGCATAACAGATCACCCAAATTTGCCCAGGTGCCTTAGGGAAGACCAGCCAAAGTTCTCATGAGAGACATGAACAAGCAGGCATCTGAATGCCCTTGAAATAGGTGACCCCTTCCCTTGTCTGTCTTGCACCACCAACTCAGGGTATGGGCTCATCACAGTCAAACCCTACTGTCTTAAACTGTATGCTCAAGAATTTCAAGAAGGGTTTTTCTGGAGATTATGGCATCCAGATTAACCCTGGCACCCTCTGAACCTTATGTGAAGTAGAGTGGCCCGCTTTTAATGTTGACTGGCCCTCAGAAGGGACCCTGGATATAGCCAGGTTCTGTGCAGTGTGGTTGGTTACCAAAGGATCCGCTGGTCACCCCAATCAGTTTCCCTACATTGACTCTTGGTTAGAGATAGCCTAGAATCTGCCCCCTTGGGTTTGATTGTGTGTTGGAAAAAAGGGAGAGAGCAGAGTCTCAGTTGCATAGGGAACAGGGCTCCAGAAGCCAGTCATTCATCAAGGGTCCTTGGAGGAGGATCCACCACCCCCATCACCACTGCCATATGCTCTTGCTGCTCTAGCCTCTCCTCTTAGCCCTGGAATGTGGGCAGATCCTCCAGAAACACCCCACCATCAGTCTCTCCTCCTAGCCAGGAAGTGCAGGCAGATCCGACAGAAACACCTCCACCTTTGGTCCCTCTGGGAACATTGAACCCCTCTGAGGAAAGCCCCAGGACCCCAGTAGGGAGAAGCCTCTGTTTGGCACAACCCGTGTTACAGATTCCCCTCTGTGAAACACAGGGTCTAGCCCAGTTTGGCGAGGGTGGGACCATCTGACTTGGGAGGCCTGTATGATAATACCAGTCCTTCAAAATTACAGACCTCTTAAACTGGAAGCACCACACCCCTTCCTACTTTGAAAATCCCCAGGCCCTTATTTGTCTCATGGAATCCATTTTCCAATCCCATCATCCTACTTGAGATGATTGCTGCCAACTCCTCATGGCTTTGTTTAATATGGAGCAGAGATGATGGATTCTGATGAAAGCTCAAAAGTGGCTGCAGGAGTAGGCCACTACTGGCACCTTAAAACCAGAAGATTGGGTACAAGAGGTGACACCAGAAGCCCAACAAAGCTTGGACTTCAATACTGATCAGAGATGGGCTGCACTCCAGCAATATCAGAAAGCACTCCTCTGAGGGGTCCGAGAAGGTGCAAAACAACCCACAAATGTGACAAAGATGACTTTAGTTACTCAAAGCCTGATGAATCTCTGGGAGATTTCTATGAATGGCTTTGTGAGGCCTTCAGAATCTACACCCCTTTTGACCCAGAAGCTCCTGAAAACCAGAGGATGGTGAATGCCACCTTTGTTGTGCAGGCAGCAATGGATATTAAAAGAAATCTCCAAAAAATTAGAAAGGTTCATGGGCATGAACATCTCTCAACTCCTGGAAGTCACCAACAAAGTATTCATCAATCAAGATGAAGCCACCAAATGAGAATTCAAGAAGTGAATAAAACATCACGCCTCCCTACTGGTAGAGTCTTGGGAAGTCCTGACCCCAACAGAAGAGAAGGGCCACCTCAAAAAGAGGGGACAAGCACAAGAAGGGTGCCTCTGGCCAGAAGCCAATGTGCCCACTGTTAGGAAAGGACACTGGAAAAATGAGTGCCTCTAAGATACTCAGGCACTTAGAGAGAACACCCCTAAAGGGAAAAGCTGACCTGAGCCCCAAGACCATCTGATTTGCCTGTCAGGGTTCAACTCTGAAGAGGGGAAACTGGGCTCACTGGAACTTGGCCCCCACAAGCCCATGGTCAAACTACAAGTCAGGGGCTAGCCAATGACTTTCATGGTGGACACTGGTGCTGAATATTCTGTGGTCACAACCCCCAACACCCCTGTAGTGGAAAAACCACTAATATCATAGGAGCAACTGGGGACCAGTCAAGCCAATGGCCTTTTAGCCAGTCAATATTTGGCCAGCTTGGTGGCCATGAAGTGACACATGAATTTCTGTACCTGCCTGAATGTCTAGTTCCCCTGTTTGCTATGGACCTCTAAACCAAACTGGGAGCCCAGATTACCTTCAAACCTGGAGCCAACAAGCTAAGCCTTGGGACTGGCCTCACTCTCCTCTTCACCATACCCCAAAGAAAAGGATGGAGACTTCATGTGGAAGAAAGTTCAGGTCAGAATCCAGAAAAACTGATGGAACTTTTCTGCCAAGTTTGGGCAGAAAAAAACCCACTGAGAATGGCATGGAACTGTGCACCCATCACCATTGACCTGAAGCCTGGGGTGGCCCCAGTCTGGCAGATGCAATATCCGTTCCCCCATGAAGTGCAGTTGGGCATGGTTGAACACATTGATCACCTGAGAAAAGAGGGAATCCTAATTGAGTGCCAGTCACTTGGAACACCTCATAATTACCAGTAAAAAAAAGCCAGATGTGACTGAATATCGACCAGTGCAGGATTTTTGAGCCATTAATAACATCACTGTCACCTTACACCAGGTTGCTGCCAACCTGTACACTTTGCTAAGACAGCTGCCACCTGAAGCCACCTGGTTGAGGTGCCTGGACCTGAAAGATGTATTCTTCTGCCTGTGGCTGCCCCCCCAAGCTAGCCTCTGTTTGCCTTTGAGTGGGAAGATCACAAAACCCAGAAGAAAATGCAGCTAATATGGACCCATCTCCCAAAAGGCTTCAAAAACTTCCCTACCCTTTTCAGGGTAGCCTTGACAGCAGATCTGGCCACCTACCCCCGGGAAGACTGCAGGTGTGCTCTCTTGCATTGCATAGATGTCCTACTACTTGCCAGTGAGATGGAAGAGGACTGATGGAGAGAGACTAAGACTCTCCTACAACTTCTATCACAGACTTAGTACATAGTGTCTTGGAGAAGGCCCAGATCTGTAAACAGCAGGTCAAGTACCCAAGGTTCAGCATCACACAGGGGCACTGGATGCTCAGATCTGAATGAAAGATAGTGATCTGCACCATCCCTACCCCACTACAGAAAGAAAACTTCATGAGTTCCTCAGGGCTACAGCGTTCTGCCACATCTGGATTCCTGGGTTTGCAGCCATGGCCAAACCCATTTACAAGGTTCTCATGGGTCCAGAAAAAGAGCCTCTTGCCTGGGGAGAAGCTCAACAGGGGCCTTTCAAAACATCAAAAGACAACTGGGCCAAGCCCCTGCCTTGGGGCTCCCATATGTAACTTAAATATTTAACCTGTTTGTGCATGAAAAAAAAAACAAAGTAGCATTGGGGGTTCTCACACAAACAGTTGGCCCCTGGCAAAGACCTATCACTTACCTCTCCAAGCAGCTGGACCCCATGGTTGCAAGGTGGCTGCCCTGCCTGAAAGCCCTGGTAACAATCATAACCCTCATCAAAGAAGCCAACAAATTAACTCTTGGACAGGCAATTCATGTTATGGTGCGACATGCAATCACTGTCCTAATGAACTCACATGGGCATTGGTGGATATGAACTCCCTGGCTTATACATTACCAAGGTTTACTCTGTGAAAATATTAGAGTTACAATAAAAACAGTACACAGTCTAAACCCTGCCACCTTTTTGCCACATGAGGAAGCGGTTCCTAAGCATGACAGTATCAAAGCGACTGAGGAAGTTTAAGCTAGTCAACCTAACTTCAAGGAAAAAGTGATCCCTTCCCCAGATCAGACACTATTTACAGAAAGGAGCAGTCTTGTTAAAAACAGGGAAAATCTTGCTGGATATGCAGTCACCAATAATGAACGCGTGGTGGAAGCTGTGTCTATACTGTGGGGATGGTCTGCACAATGAGCAGAACTCTGGGTGCTGGTCCGAGCCCTGCAGCTAGCCGCTGGGCAAGCAGTAAATATTTACACTCAAAGTATGCATTTGCTACCATTCATATCTATGGGGCAATTTATAAAGAAAGAGGTCTCCTATCCACAGGGGGAAAGGGAATCAAAAATAAAGAAGAAATACTCCAATTGCTAGAAGCAATCTGGAAACCAGACAAAGTCACCATCTTCCACTGCCAGGGATATCAGAAAGGAATGGACATGGTTGTTCAAGGAAACAGGAAAGCTGACAAAGCTGCTCAGCAAGAACCTGAAGGAACCCATGGAATATGAGTCCTGGAATTGACACATCAGCTGTTCCTCTTAGGACAAAAGAGTAACCAACTAAGCTATACCTGGGAAGAACAGGAATAGGCTAAGAGAGAAGGGGAAGCTGAACCCCCAAAGGAACTTGGGTGCCCCCAGTTGACTGGATTTTTGTCCTAAAATGGAGCCACTCATGCCCTCATCCAGTGATACCAGCAACTCACCCACCTAGGGAAAACTGTCCTAGAAGTCTTGCTCGGGAGATACTACTACATAGCCTGACTAGCTTCTCTCTGTGCCACCATCAACAGCCAGTGCCAAGTTTGTGCCAAAACAACACTTTGCAGGGCCCCCATGCTCCAGCAGATGTCCAGCAAATGGGGACAGCCCCCTTTGAATATATCACAGTATACTTCACAGAAGTGAAACCAAGTAAGGGTACAATTATCTGTTGGTGATGATATGCACCTTTTCAGGTTGGGTCAAAGCTTTTCCCACTGTCACTGAAAAGGCAAGGGAAATGACTAAGGCTTTACTTAGATCATTCCCTGACATGGGCTGCCACTGTCTATTGGAAGTGACAATGGCCCAGCCTTCATGGCTGCCATAGTCCAAAGCTAGAAAAAATGTTAGGAATCAAGTGGAAAGGCCATACTGTCTACAGGCCCCAGAGTTCAGGGAAAGTTGAATGAATGAATCAAAACCTCAAAGCCACATTTGCCAAATTCTGCTAAGAAACTGGTCTCCCCTGGATAGACTTACTTCCCTTAACCCTTATCTGAGTTAGGTGCACCCCAGGACACACAGGCTATTCAACCTTTGAAATTTTATTTGGGTAGCCACCCCCAATTATCCAGGCCTTCAAAGGAAATCTCAAAATTCTTGGGGAGCCTAACCAAGATTCCATTCACTAGCAGCTGGGGAAACTCTAGCCAAAATACATAAAACTGTCTTGTCCTGGAATCTCATCCCCCTGGCACACCTTGTGCACTCCTACTTACCAGGGGACCTAGTCTGGGTCAAAAACTGAAAAAAAGGACCCCTTCACCGTTTCTGGACCAGACCACATACTGTGATCATTTTAACTCTTCTGCTATTAAAGTTGCAGGCATCATTCCTTGGATCCATAATTCCAGGGTCAAGAAGGCACACCCCAATAAAGAGCAGGACACCTGGATGGCCGAACCCATACCCAGCCATCCCTTGAGTGTGCGAGTCACCCAGGAACCCAGAGCCCTGACCTCATCAAATGCCTGCTGAATGGACACTGCTCCTGGTGAATCCTATAATTATATTTCCTGCTCACCCTAGTATTTGGAGTTGGACTTGCTGCTGTGGCCCCTGAAGACTGGACTGTTGTGAATAGAGCCCTAATTGCAATTGCTTATTGGTGTATAATAGGATGCTTCTGTGCCTTAACTTTCTTGTCCTTTCCTTCCTTGCTCCCTCCCTAGGAGTCAATACCCACCCCCAAAATCTATGGCAGCTACAAGTTAGTCAAAGCTGGGGCAAACAATCTGTGCTGAATGCTTCAGTCCCATTCTTGGCAGGTGCAACTTCAGCCTCTTTAATATTTGACACTTGCAAGGCAATCCAAGATCACACTCCTTACAGCCCGTACTCCCACGCCCCCATACCTGCTCCCAGGAGAGGGTGTAGTATTTGCAACTATGGGAGTTATGACAAATACCTCTGCCAAGTCCCTCAAAGGAATGGAGGATTCTGCCACTCTTGGAGCTTGCTGGTATGTGCCACCATTCCATGGTAGGGGGTCCCACCAACTTCTCCATATCTCCTACAAAATATTCCCAGCCTGGCAGTGTGTGGCATAGAAATCTGTGACCCTGTAAAACTCACCTTATTAAACATAACCACCAGATCAGAAAATACCTTTTAAAAGGCCCAAACAGGACTTAAATTAGGACTCAGAGTATATGACCCATTGGGGTCGGACCCAGGGCACCTCATACTGGTCCAACTGATCCCGGTAAACCAACCTCGAGAAATCCTTATGAAAAATATCAGTAAAGATGCCCAGATGCTAAAAGCCAAATTTAGAACAGCCCCCCACAATGTCCTTTTGAATCAGGTTTGAAATTTCCACCAAATCCTAAATGAGTCTCAGCCCAACATAGCTGCATCCTGCTGGTTATGCACTTCCTCAAGTCTAACAACATTCCCATACCTTTACCATGAAACATAACCCTCCTGACCCATGACAGCTCTGTGGTGGAAACCAGGCCCCACCCAGTCTGCACTACTGAACTCCCAGGAAAACCGGCTAACTGTAAAAACATAATTACCAGTTTCCTTCAACCATCCACCCTCTTGGAAGGGCCAACTGTAACACCAACCACCCACTCAATAAGCCTGACTGATGTGCTGCAAACTCTACCATCTGGGTCTGTGCCACCAACACCTACTGGTGCATACCCCAGTTGGCCAGGACATCTGATACCTGGCTTGGCCAGTACCATCGTTCTCAGTTTATAGAGATGAATTGCCTGGAGAGCTCTCCCAAGCCAAACAAGCAATGCAGGCAAATCCAATACCCTTAAGACTAGGAGTAGTTGGGAGCACAGCAGTAGTGGGGGCTCACTCACAGTTGGTCAGGAGAGTTTACAAGCACTAGCACAGGAAACATCAAATGACCTCAAAGAAATATTGGGGGTTCTTAATGTGTGCAAGACAAGATAGACTCATTGGCAGAAATGGTTTTACAAAACAGGCAAGGATTAAACTTGCTCACTGCAGTTTCATGGGGAGATCTGCCAGGCCCTGGGGGAAGAATGCTGTTTCTATGCCAACTCCTCAGAAATAGTTAGGGACAAGGTGGCCCTATTAATGAGTGAGCCAATGACTGCTTAAACCATATATAGCAGGAATCTCTGCCAATGGGAACTACTTCCAGTATCTCCTTTCCTGGATTTTGTCATTTATACCAGTAATAACCTCAGTCTTCTTCCTCTTAACCTTTAGGCCATGCATTCTATAATACATAACACAATACATCACTTCCCACTTAAGCATCTTAAAACACCAAGTAATGCCCAAACAGGACTGAAATTAGGACTCAGAATATAGGACTCCTGTTAAATATCAGCCCTTGGGGACTATAGAAAAATCCCCATATTAGCAGATGAATCCCCATAAAGAATTATAAGAGCATCAAAAGGGGGGAATTGTAAGAGAAGTGCTGGGACCCTAACCCCCTTCAGCAGAAACCCACAGCTTACAGAAAATAAACTCTGCTCATCCTTTTCTCCCCCTCCTCCCTTTTCTCCATAGAATACACATAGTTAGGAAGATAAGCTCTCCCAGCCTGCCCCTTTCAACAGGAATTTACAACTCTAAACAGATAATGAACCTTTTCCTCCCTAATAGCACTCTGCTTTAGGAAGATAAGCTAACCTCACTCATTTGGCTTTGTAACCCTGCCTGCCCACTTGCTTAGGAATTTGCCCACTTAGAGTTCCTATATAAACTTATGAAAATCGAGACACAGGGCTCAGATTTTTTTTGGAGACTTTACTCTCCTCTGGGCCCACATGTAATAAAACTTTGTTCATCAGCCCTCCACCTCCCCAAGTGCCGCTTGGGTTTTTCATTCCATCTGCCACAACACTACAAATAAGAAATCAGAAGAACAAGGAATTTCAAGGAAAATCTAAGGTAAAAAATATAGATCAGAGATGAAATGATTCAGGGACAGAAACATTTGGGAATATAACTTAGAAGGATTCTGTGAGAAAAATATGAAATGGAAAGAAGAAAAGAAAAATGCTTAGGATGTAAATGGCAATGGAACAAGAGTAATTTAATAAGAGGAACTGAACACCTTATGTCTCTAAAATTGTAATAATAGCTGAATATTAGATTTTGTCAAGGTCCTAATTTTTCTTTTTAATTGCAGTCTTTTCAGTGCTTTATCTAATATTATAAACAAAAGATAAAACATAAATGCATGAACTAATTAGGAAATTCTGTCCTTATCTAAGGATTATGATGAATGAATTAGACAATGTTATAATTCTAATGGATAATTTTAAAGTCAAAGAAAGCCCCTATTATCATTTTATAACATTTTTATACAGAAACACTTATGGGCAGGAAAAATGAGGGAGTGGGGGACTAAGGAATTTGTCGAGTTTGCAGAAGACACTGTGATGACACAAAGTAAGAATGTAAACATGAAACACATCTGGGTGTTTTATTCCTTTCCCACATTTCTGACTTCTTCTGCAATCTTTGTCTGAATTTTATGATTTATTAATATGTATCAACAAAATCAACTTGAGGAAAAGTTGTATGCACCCTCTGATTACAACACTGTAAATGTTAAAAATGCATAATTAAAGAACAGAAGAAAGAAACCAAGTGTTCTAACAGGTGTTGGAGGTAGGTGCTGAGACTTCTTCTCTACCTTTTCTAGTTTGAACTTGCTTACTAAGTATTTCCACTGATACAATTAATATGTAATTAAATAAAAGTTGCTTCTGCCTCCACCCTCAGTCTCCCTGGCTGTGGTCTGGAGGGTCCAGAGCTTGCCTGCTGCCCCACCCCTTCTGGTCTGTTCCTCTGCTCCCCTCCCAGGGAGGTGGAGGGAGGCAGAGGCCTGGGTCTGCAGAGTCCCCCTGCTCCTGCTCCCTGTTGCTAACGTGCCACCTCCACCTGCAGAGGGGCCCTGGCTGTAGCAACAAGTGCTGTGCCAGGAACACTGTGCAACCCAGAAGGAGACCGAGGCAGTCAACCCCCAAATAAACACAATTCCCATGGATGGCAAGGCATGAAGGGAGGGAGGGACAGCTGACCCTTAGCTGGATTGCTGGAGTGGTTTTATGGTAAGCCTTTAAACACCTCCACTGTCTCGTGGCCCTGACAGTCTAATTTACTGTGTGAACCTTTACAGAGAAAGTCAAGAATCACGGTGTGCCAAGATTTGGGGGTCTTTCCCATGGTTCTGGGGAAGGTGATCCCCATAAAGTGGGGATAATAGAGTCAATCCCTGGGGGACTGCAGGAAGCCTGACTGAGTGGATGCCTTTAGGATTAATCAGGATTCCTGTGGAAAGAAAGAACCGTGCTCGCTCAACACCACCGATTTCTCTTCCTCCTCTCCTAATCCAAGCCTGGGGCCAGGAGTGGATGGCAGACCACTCAATCCATGGAGGTGAGTGCCCACGAGCAGCACGTACCTGACCCCAGGGGCCCCAACCTGCCCTGAGAAAAACCATGGCAATCCGAGGACCCCTGGCTTGGAGCAGGTAAAGCCCAGAGCTGAGAGCCGGTGGGTCCAGGCGCTCCACCCCCCAGGCCACGGGAGGGGTGCAATTAACAGATTTGAGGGGCGGGCGGCTCTTAAACTCTGGACAAATTGCTGTGGTTGTGTTTCCACTAGGCTCCCTCCCACCTGCTCTAGCTGCCTGCCCACCAATTATCCTCTTTCTTCTCCTGCCAGTCTCCTCTCAGCTCTACTCTGCTGGTGCTGGGGAGAAACCTGTTTCTCTGTAACCTCGTCCCTGCCCTCACCTGCTCCCACCTCCCTGCCTAATCTCGGGCCACTCTAACCTTGCTTCTGACATCATCATTCAAGGAAAATTTCTCCCTGACCTGCTGGTCACCAAATCCAGTGCTTACTTCCCAGCCTTGATCACCCTTGACATCCCTGCTCACCCACACCCCACGGACCCCTTCTCACTGAAGCTGGCCTGTGTACACTCCCAGAACATGCTTTCCCTGCCCTTGACACTGGCCCATCTGGATGCTGCTTCTCCGGTGCCATCCTGGCCCCCTCACTCTCTCAGGAGAGATCCTTGCTAACTTCCACCACTGTCCTGCTCACACTCTGCCCTGCTTAAGTCTGTTCCCAACACCACAGACTAACTAGACTTTTTGAAAAGTCACCTAGTTCAAATAGCCCAATTAAAATATGGGCAAGAGATTAAAAAAAAAACATTTCTCCAAAAAAGGTATACAAGTGACAATCAGCACATAAAGAGATGTTCCACATTAGTCATCAGTTGTACCAGTTCAACCCTACTGGGATGGTTCATCAAAGTCAGACGCTAACAAGTGTTCATGAGTATGTGGGGAAATGGGAACCTCATACACAACAAAAGGGAATGTAAAATGGTGCACCCACTCTGGAAAAACAGCCTCATAGTTCTTCAGAATGTTCAACACAGCTCCCATATGGCCCAGCAATTCCACTCCTAGGTGTACACCCAAGCCAAATGGCAGCATCCACCTTCACAAGCCTGGGCTCCTATGCTCCAGGAGCATTATTCACAACAGTCAGAAGTGGACACTGTGAGAAAACACTGTGGATCATAGCGGCATTTGGAGGTGAAGAAGAAGGAGTTTTCGTACATGCTGCCACATGCATCAACCCTGAAATCATTATGTTAGATGACAGAAGCCAGGCAAAAAGGACAAGTGATTCCATTTTTATGAAATGTCCAGTAGAGGTAAATCCAGAGGTAGAAAGATGAGTGGCTGTTAGGGCTGAGGGGATGGTGGGGTGGGGGAAAACAGCAGGGGTGCACGGTTTCCTTTTGAGGTGATCAGAGCATTCTAAAGCTTATTACAGTGATGGTACTACAACTCTGAATACACAAAAAGTCATCAGAAGGTACATTTTAAATGGGGGAATTGTATGGTATATGAATTTTAGCTCAGCAAGCCTATTATTAAAATTTTAAAAAACCCAAAACACCCAGTTCACATCATTTCCCTGCCTTACCTGGCCCCACTACACCAAAAGCCAGCCCCTCACCAGGTCAGGTTCACTCCCCCTCCTGGCCTCTCACTTGTCCTGTCCTCATGCTGTTCGTGAACACTGCCTACTACTGCCAAGCTCATTCCTGGCACAGGCTCCCCAGGAAGACCACCCCCTGGCTCTTCTCCCACCTTTCAAGAGTCCCTCAAACACCACCTCCTCCCCACCCTTCTCAAGGCACCCCCCCAACCACAGGGTTGACTTCCTTCCCAGCACTCACCACCTTTTCTAAGCATCTGTTCTGTGAACTTGCTTGGGGTGTGTCTGATCTTGCCCACATATACCCATGAGGCCATAGCAGTGCCGGTGTTGAGGTTGGCCACAGCTGGAGCTTAGCCACCACAGGCTCAGTGAAGGAATACAGGACCCCTTCTTCAACCCTGCCAACAGCTGGGTGCTTCCAAGCTTTGGAGGGTTTCTCTGCAGGCAAACCCTCTCTTCTCCCTCACAGCTCCTGCACAGCTTCCCTTCTATGGGAGCAGCTCACCCCCTGCTCCCATTCTGACCCCAGAGATGGATGACCTGACACAGCCCATGTCATCATCTGTCTATGATACCTCAGCTGCTATGCCACAGCCCCCTCACCTCAGACCTGCTGGAGACACTGGGGGAGCTCCTCATGCAACCTTGAGCATCCTGTGCCTTTTGGGAGGAGGAAGGTGGTGGAGCTCATTGGCAACTTTCCCCATTTTTCCTATGGTGACTGGTCTGTCTGGACTGTATCACTGCATCTGAGTCAGTCTGGTAGGTCACATTTTTCTAGAACATTGTGCCTGCTTCTTTCAGGTTTTCAAACCTACTTAGAAGTCGAGCAAAATGACCTTTCTGGCTCCTTCTCTGCCACTGTGCTCCTTCCCCACAATGCCACTCCCCACTCAGTCTGCTCTCTGGGCTGCAGGTCCATCCTTACTCCTCAACTTCATCACCCTTTCCCTCGACCAAGTTAACTGCAGATTGTGGCTGTGCAACAGCTGTGCTTCCAGAATGGGCTGCTGACACTCAGTGACTGACAAAGGGCCCCCAACCCACTTTCCTCACCCAAGGCTGTGTGAGGACCCTGTGGATCTCAAGGCCTCCTATCCCCGTGTCATGGCTGTTGGTGAAAGTCACATCTGCTCCCCCCACTAAACTGGGTGTTGGGTCTTGGAACTCCCTGAGCCAGCCAGAGGCCCAGTCTTGGGAGATCTTGTGACATTGTGTCCCCACAGCTGAGAGTCCAGAGCTCTCAAGCCAAGGACAGATATCTAGGAGGACTCTGGAACAACCTCTGTCTCCCCCAGACCTTAGTCTTGGCCCAAAGACAACTAAGTAAAGAGGCACCATGGGCAAGAACATGAGCTTGAAGGCATAAAGATAATTTCCAGTCCTGCTGTGGGGCCCTGGGCTTGGGGTCTCTGCTCCATTATCCTACAACAGGGAGGCACCTCTGCCCCAGGGCCTCAGAGAACTTAGGACACTGAGCACCAGCATGGGCTGGGGCTGCTGACACTCAGTGAGCATCAGTGGTCTTGCCCTCTGTCTCAACAGAGAGACAGCAGCATTCCACATGGGCCCCTGCAGACAGGAGACCCCAGGAAACAAGGGAGGTTGAATGAGAGGCTTGGGGTGGCCAGTGGACTGTGTCTTCAGGTGCCCCTGAGAGCTGTGTGGCCATCGATAAAAAACCACCAGGGCAGCCAGGAAGGCTACTGGTGGGCTTGGACCTCTCCTGCCTCTCCCCACCCAGTGCTCACCATCATGATCCCATATGTCTAGGCAAGGGGCCTCTTGGCTGATCCCTGTCCCTCTAGACTCAAGATATGCAACCTCACCTGGACAGCCTTCCCTGTCCAGACACCCCTCCCTCTGAGCTCCTCTGGCACCCTTCTACACTCTGTACCTGCTATGTCCTTATATATCTCCCTCATAGGTCTCTGAGCCACTCTGGGACAGGTGTTGGATGATTTGGGCTGGGTTTCCCACCATCACCCAGCACTATGTCTAGCACACAGGAAGCCCAAGGGATGTATGTCACATGACCATCCTCTGCCACCCCCACTGGGGTAGGCACCTTTTCTGAGCTCACAGTGCCCTGTGCCAGCTCTATGTGCCCTGCACAAAGACCTGGCTCATTGGACTGCCTCAATAGACTATGTTTATTCATTGAACTGTGAATTATGCTGTCCACTTTACAGAAGAGGAGACTGAGCCTGGGAAAGGGGGAAATAGCATGTCCAAGGTCACAAAGCTGGAGGTGATGGAGCCAAGAATGGAATCACAGAAATCCTGGCTCTGAAGCACTTTCCATATACATTGAGCACACAACTCTGTCTGCTCTGGCTCTCACATTAAAGCACCAAGTGCCTTCCTACTGAGCTAAACACTATCATCATCCTCCAAATTATCATAGAGGAAACTGAGAGGTTAGCCACTTGTCTAAGATCACAAAGTTAATGAGCAGTGGAACTGGACTTGAACCCAAGTCTGACTCCAGAGCTCTTAACTAACCCACTGCATTGCCTATCATGCTGGCACATTTACCAGGAGACGAGCATGGTGTTAAACCCTTCTCATCCATCAGCAAATCCTGGGATGGGGTGGGAGATAGATCAGGGAAGGCCTCCAGTGAGAAAAGGGACAGGACATAACCTAAGACAGGTAGGAATCTGTTTTGTTCACTCAGGCTGAGGTAAGAGAACAGAGTGGATTGTGGCAGAGACAGGGAGGTGAATGTCAGTTGCATTTAGCCAAAGAGGCTTACAGTCTTATACAGGAGATCAACAAGGACCAACAGCTACTGTACTTCCCAGAGAGGAGGACAGATGTGCTTCCCAACTGTTCTCCACATTGTCCAACACAGGGCTGCTACCAGGAAACTAGGCTGAAAAACAAATGAAGTCCCTCGTGTCCTAAAACCCTGACCATTGCTTCTGCACTAGGCTGGGTGAGGGTGCATTCTCTGGGCTGTGGTCACCCTGGTAATGACTGTGTTGTGCCTGGGTCTCCTCCCACCCCCAGCCCTTTTTCACCTCCCTGTCCCTGGTGCCCAGTACAGGGCCTGGCACTGGAGCCTCGGTGTGCACTCGCGGCTGGCTCCTATGTCAGTGGGTCACTTTTCCTCCCGATCACATCATCCTAGGCTCCCCTGACCCTGAAGATCCTGGAGACTTTCTGCCACTCAGCTCTACCAACTGGGGCTGTCCCCATCTGTGGTCTGTGACCTTTTCCACGCTGCCTCTGGGTGGGGGCATAGGGGTGGGGATTGGAGCCTAACCCAACCTCTGGAGCCTGGCACCCGGGAGAACTCTATAAATGCCACTGAGCTCCCACCACCGTCTTCACCCTGCAGCGACGGCTAGAGGTAACTGACCTTGGCCCATTCACTTCCCCTCCTGAGGCCGAGTTTCCTGCTGCCCATTGCAGGAGTGGGAAAGAATGAGCCTCCAGCTGGCCAGAATCCCTCTAGTTACCTGCCTGATTAAAGGCCATGTGGCAGCAACCTGACCCGGGCTTGTATCACGACGGGAAGGCGGAGGCAGCCTGCGGGCTGGGACTGTCCTCTCCTGTTCGCTGTATCAGGCCAGGCCAGTGAAGCCCACCTGCCCCCATCGGGGCCTCAAATTCCCCCGAAGTCGCCACCATTTATGGCTGCGGAGGGAGATGCGGGGAGGACAGGATGGGCCCCGCCCCCCACGAGCCCGCAAGAGTGGGCACGCCAAGGTCCCCAGGCCAAACATCCAGGGCCGCGCATGCGCACTCCCTTCGCAGACCAAGCGCGGACCAGGCTCCTGTTGGCCCTTGTGCAATCTTGTAAAGATCGCTGAGGCAACTCTCTGAGCCATTTTCCTGTTAAGTATGTGAACACATATCCTTATGTGTTGAGCACAGCCGTTTTCTCAAACATCCCCTCAAAAAACAAATGATATTCTAAGGAAAAACAGGAATATCATTTATTTTTCCTTAGAAGGCTTTTACAACTCTTTGATTCTGAAAGCTATGTATTTGTATTAATCACCTTTATTAAAAATAATTAAAATAAAATGTAAAAAATTAATAAATGATGTATTTTCTTATTCTTAGGGCATTTTTCTACATGTTGGTCATGCCATAAGCTTCTGTCCCCAGTTCTCAAAATACAAATATGAATGTAACCTCAGAATTTATACATTTGAATATATAAATGCCAGGAATTTTTTGTTCTCCATCCGCTTAAAACACACCGCATATTATGAGAGGAGCACATAATATGCTCTTCCAGAATGGCATTAATTAGACCTGAGTTGAATGTGGTTTTGGACAAGACTAGAGAAAATGAGGGCTTACCTAATTTAACTCCTGTGTGGGTCCATAGAGGAGGTTGGGGGGTGGAGAACTACATGTAGGTATCAGGCTCTTGCATTTATTGTAACCCAAAGGGTAGGGGTAGGGCTTTCCTATGGATACTTGGAATTGGAAGTTTCAAACTGCAGAATGAAAAGCAGAAGTGACAATGGCAGCTTCTTATCATCCAAGCCATATGGAGATACATGATTTTGCACTGCTATTGCAGTGCAAAAAGGCAAGGGAACTTATGGAGAAAAGGCAGGGGCCATTTGGAGAAAAAGCATCAGTGATCATTCAGAGAAGCTAAGGATGGCTCTTATTATGCAGACTGTTTGAAGGTTCAGACCCTGTTAGTTGTGGTTATGCCCAGGGCAGGGCTAACTGGGGTGGTCTTCAAAGGGAAACATGACTAAGTGATACAATAGTAGCCAAGGCATTTGTAAGAGAGATCACCTGATTTTGTTTGCAAATAGTTTTCACCTTTTCTTCCTAACTGTAGCAGTTTGGTATTGTTTATGACTTCCAAAAGTGGTTATTGGATTTTGTTTGTAAACTGGTCTGTCAGAGGTATCACTTTTAACATATTAAATTATGATTAGGACTTTGATAGGGCTATGTCAGTAGGGCATTGTGTCACCACCCCTTGGTGGGCAGGGACCCACAGAGAAAAGACATGGCAAAGGACAGTGTTGGGAGATTTTGAGCTGGAACCTGTAAAGTGAATACACAGGAGAAGAACACAGAGGAACAGAGATGGCTCCTTAGACATGGCAGAAGCCCTAGGGAGAGAGAGCCATTCACCTGATAGTCTACAGCTGGCCTTGTGAAGAGAGCACAGCAGCTGAGCCCAGAGAGAAACAGCCCCAGGAAGAGAGGAACCCAAGAAACCTGAAATATTGGCAAATTTTGGCAAACAACTTGCCCCAACATGTGGCAATACACTTTGGTGAGGAAAGTAAATTATGCTTTATTGCCTGGCAACTGTAAGTTCTACCCCAAATAAATACCCTTTATAAAAACTAACAGATTTCTTGTATTTTGCATCAGCACACCTTTGGTTGACTAGTACACTGTGTCAGATTAAATGATCCCTTCATCAGCTGAACTCTTTAGATTACTTCAAGACACACATTTTTTTTCCAGTAATGAATATAAAACACAGATGCTGGAGACCAGCAGAAATTTTACTTAAGAATAATAGTTTAATTTGGGATTGTGTAAAGGTGATTCCTTTATAAATCATCTCCTGCCTTTGTCAGCAGTTCCAATCTGGGAGAGTTGAATGTAATTAGTGTCATGGTTTGCACTCTTTAGGATTGGGTTTGCCTGAGTAATGTGGCACCCCACTGGGAAACACTACCCCTCTGGGTGTCATGGAAATCTGGGGCACTTCTCTCTCTCTCCAATCCAAGCATCCATTATTTTAGACATATTTTCCTCTAACTTTATTCAAACATACTGCATTCTTTTTAAAGTAGCATGGTAATCCAATTTATGGATGCATCATTTTTTCCAAAGTAAAGGATGCTAGTACAGCATAAGTTCCAAGAAATAGAATTATCATTAATGAGACTACTCTATAACCCTTTAAAAGAAATGAGCCTTTTTCAAATAATACTTATAGAGAACAATAAGGATTTAAATCAAAATCTGAATATTCACCATGTACAATAACCAATGCTAACCAAATTTCATGGACTCTCCAGATTATATCTCTCCTTTAAAATCATAGTGGGACCTCTATGTTTATATTTGAAATGTTCACAATGACCTTGTGAAATTAGGGCTAATTTGGCTTCAACTAAAGAGATGATAAAATGAAGTCTGGAAAACATGTTGAAGGTCACACATGAAGAAAGTGATGTAAAGGCTCTTTAAACCAATCTGCTTCTAGAGCCTGAGACCTTAGCTGTTTGCATTAATAGACCTGCACACACATTCTGAGGACCGTTGAATATAGCAGTTTGACAGTAAAGGACAAAATCAGAACAGTGAAATACAAACTAAGAATAGAATATCTACCCTTGCTGGGTCCTGGGCCACAACTCAAATATAACTTTATGCATCCCCTCAGCATTCACCTGCTTGGAGACCTAGGTTTCCCTCTGTGCCCCCACACTAGCAGTAGGATTTTCCTCCAAAACAGCTTTCCTCCCCCAGATCCACTAGTACTTTTTCTTTTAGCCCCATAATCCAACCCATCACCAATACAGCTTAACTTTTAATGATTTGATCCAGGTTTCTTGAATTTTTATGTTAATATCATCAAAACTTGTGTTCTCAAGAAATATTTTCTCCTAGTATTAATGCCCACATCATTTTCCTCCTAGCTTTAGAACTGCCTAACAAACAAGAAGAGCATTAAAAGACACTTACTTGTGGCTTCTGAATCCCATACTCTGTGTCTCCTGGCCCAACACAGAGGTGATTGAGCAGCATTTTCCCCACTGTGAAGAGCAGGCCTGGAATTCTACAGAACAGGTGGCAGGGCCCCAGAAGATTCCAGGTCTGAACTCAGAAGAGTCTGGTTCATGGCTATCCACTTTCTTACCCCAAACTGGTAGGGTCAGCTCTCTATGGATAGCTTTTGTTTTCTTAACATTGTGTATCTACATAATGAAATTTCATTTACCAATGTAGACATTCTATTTGGGGATTTCAATTTATTTATTTCTAACATCATGTTGTTACACATGTCCCAACTTCTATGTTTTGGCAATATTCTTCAACTTGTTTAATTTTTGTTTGTGTGTGTGGAATGCACTGCCAACTTTTAAAGTTTTGGGTTCGAAGAATATGTACATTATAAATTAATTCACATATTTCTATTTTCCTTTAAATTACTGTACAAGTGTAGTTTTTAACAAAGTTACACATGATATAAAAAGGGGGGAGAAAATGGATTAAAAATGAGCTGTGTTTCACTTAAATGCCTTTGCCCTGAATTGTTCCAGTGTCTTCTGCCAAATTTTCCTTTGCCAAATACACTCCATTCCCTAATTTTCTACTGATCTGCCTGTGTTTTTAGAGGAAAATGTTATAAAAATTTGACAGGGACTTTTTATGCACCTCAGATGCACAGCCCTGTATTGCAGATTAATCATAATCCCAATTCATGCCTGTGGTGCATTCACCTTTAAGGTTTACAGAGCTGATTAAGACATTTGACCAATAGTTGGCATGAACACAGAGAATTTATTTGATGGCAGTTGAACAGGCTGCCACGGAGGCACATTTCTTCCCAACATTGGACCTTCCAGAAGCTGCAAGGACCATCAGAAGGAGAAGAGGGCAATGGGAGTGATGTCTTAGCACTCAAGGTGACATCTGATAAACAGCATGGTGGGGTGTCTCTGGGTCAGAGATTTCCGGGCACAGAATTTATAGCAACAGGATTTTACATTTTCTATGTCTAGCCGGAACTGGAAGCGGTTTTGTAGAATATGCAAAACAAATCATCTCTAAGTGTACAGGAAACACTTATTTGGGCTATCTTTAAACAAATTGGATGTGCAAAGATTTAAGTTTCATATTGGGATATGTTTGGGGGGGGGGTTGCTAAACTGCCCTGGGCTTCTGTGAAGAACTTAACAACAACATACAAATCCAGAGACCATCTTTGGCTCATTTATGTAACAAATACACATTTCCACCATGATGTTCTCTCTTTGTTTTTCTGCTCACAATATCTTCCTTTAGAATAATATACAAAACACCTGTGAGCTCTCCCCTCCAAACCAAACTAGGTCCTTGGCATTTTTAACTTATCAACAACTCCAAATGCAGAGGCATAGGATATCCAATCCCTGTGTTTAATTTCTCTCATTTCTGCCCTGTTCACATCCTGATTTTTCTTTTCCATGCTTCATCCAACTCTTTTCTCTCTTTGAAACTTTCCTAGTCATGTTCTGAAAACTTTCAGTTCTGGCATTACTTTCCTCTCTGATAGCAAGGAATGAAGTTGGAGGACTGGAATGTAAATTGCATTCTCTGTGCTTCTATAAGCATGCCTAAAATAAGGAGTTCATTACAATGTTCATTCAAGCAGCCCACCTCCAGCAATTCTGATTCAGTAGGTATGGGGTGGGCCAAGGTAATTTACATTTCTAACAGGCTTCTTTGAGAAGCACTAGGAGAAAATATATGTAGGCCAGATGATTCTGTATTTTGTTATTATCATTCATACATATTCCACTAATTTTAACATATTTTCCTTTGAATTGATTTCCTTGTAGCTATCATGAGCAGACATGTTTTGTGTTGGATAATGATTCTCTTTTTCCTTTCAAATAACCTAATTTGTTCTTGCCAGATTTTTTGTGGATAATTTTAAAAGAAATGCTAATCCAATATATTACTAGTGTTACCAGATTTAGTCTAGGTTCTTGACTTAGGCCACAGAAATGAATTTCAGTGCACATTGGGTTAGTTAGGCCAGTAATTTATTAAGGTAGGGAGGGAAGCAAAATGAGAGAAAATAACACGTCATGGGTCCCCAGTAGACAGTAAGGGGCTAAAGAGTGATAGAGTCTGATTTATAGTGTACAATTTCCCATTATAGTTTATAAATGCCCAGGTTTTACTTGTGTTTTGATCTACACGGGGGTACATGTGTGAGAGCAGGGCACAGAAGCCAAGAGGGCTGAGAGAGAGTGGGGGCATTTGACCTTTGGACTTGCTTTTGGACCTTTAATATTTCCAGCCATGTGCTAATGGCATGGGATTAGTCCCAGCTGTTTGCTGTTTTGATTGATTATCCATCCATCAATTCCCCAGGTGGGTCCAATGATAATGTCTCTGGAGAATATCTGGGGCTTCACTTGGGAATCTCTTGGAATCTCATTCTGGGTGGCAGAAATATTGCAAGGGTCTTCCAGCAGCCATCAGAGAGTTATTGATATACACATGGGCATCTTTCCAGGTTCCAGATCTGTCTATTGATTCCCTATATGAAGCCTGCTTCACGAGGGCTACACTGAACTTCCTTGATTTAAATCATAATTCTATCACTCTAAGGAGGCAGACATTGTTAAGTTGTGTCATTATTTACATTTCTCTAAAAAAAGATAAATTGCTGTTTAATAAACTATGCCAATATGGTAAGAAAGAACTAATTTTACCACATATAATTTTTTCAGAGATACTGAAATGAGAAAAAAACTATTCATCTCTGAATTGATTAAAATCAGGTATATCTTTTTCCACTCCTTTATTTCAGCACTAGCATCATTTTATTCACCTCCAGAAAATAGCATAGAACTTAAAGCTGTAATTTTTTAGACTATCAATATGAATATATTTTTCCTTTCCCAGGGTCTTCAATAAATTGAATTTGTTTTGTAATTTGGAAAATAATCTTTCCCACACCTCCAGTTTCTATCAGGTACCATTTTCCATAAACACTTTTAGTTTGATGCCTTATCTTTTTGTTCTCTCCATAGAGGTTGACTGAATTATCTGGTTGTAAATTTTGGAGGGAATCTGGACATAAATAGTTCAGTGTCTCCCCTTCCAGCCTCTCACTATAATCCAGCTGCCAAGTAATGCACACTTTCCAGAGTGCTTGCCTTTCGTGGTCTGCATTTCATAGACACACCTGCATCATTGGGTAAGGTCTGATGTTATACAGGCCTGCCTGTGGCTGAATGGGTAACTCCAACTTTAAAATTCATTGTTATGAAATTCATTGTTGTTGTAAATATAAAACCCATATTTGAATCTACTTTTTAGTGTATGTGTGAGTTCTCTGTATTCTAATTTTCCACTCCTTAAATTCAAAAGAGCCAACTTATATTCTGAGTGTTAACCACCTCCAGAAAAGGGACCCATGCAGGAGGCAAGTGAAAAAACACACAAGGAATAGAAGTATAATGGTCCATACCAGGCAGCAGCCACACAGCAGACAATCACGCTCTCTCAGACTGCCCTGTCAGTTTTTATTGTCTTATTCTCAGCATTTAATAACATATTAATGTTAACAGTAAGCATAACATGCCATTCAGGTTATATATCATGTCAATTAGCTTATATAACATACCATGCTACTGTTCCTCAACTGTCCCTGGAACTGTCCTCGACCCCAAGATTGTTTAGGGAACAGTTGCTACTATCTAGTTCTATCAGCTACTTTTGGACACAGGTCCAAGAATAACATGGGAACTGCAGCCACATCACTGGCATCAGCAGCTAACTATCTGCGGCTGGCTGGGACTGAGGCAATTACCTGAATTGACCCTCCTCTCACTTCACCCCTGAGGGTGATGGCCTTGGAAACAGAAGGGGTGCACTGCAGCTCTATACCACAACAGCAATATATATATATAGCAACAGACAAGAAGTATACATTCCAACCTGATAAGGGTTATACTACAGCAGCAATATACATATATATATTATATATATATA